>JARFJB010000717.1:2212500-2262500 GCA_036346205.1 Vesta saturnalis | reverse complement strand
TGCGTGTGCGTGTGGTGCGTGTGCGTGTGGTGCGTGTGCGTGTGGTGCGTGTGCGTGTGGTGCGTGTGCGTGTGGTGCGTGTGCGTGTGGTGCGTGTGCGTGTGGTGCGTGTGCGTGTGTGCGTTGCGTGTGGTGCGTGTGCTGGTGCGTGTGCGTGTGGTGCGTGCGTGTGGTGCGTGTGCGTGGTGCGTGTGCGTGTGGTGCGTGTGCGTGTGGTGCGTGTGCGTGTGGTGCGTGTGCGTGTGGTGCGTGTGCGTGTGTGCGTGTGCGTGTGGTGCGTGTGTGCGTGGTGCGTGTGCGTGTGCGTGTGGTGCGTGTGTGCGTGTGGTGCGTGTGCGTGTGGTGCGTGTGCGTGGTGCGTGTGCGTGTGGTGCGTGTGCGTGTGGTGCGTGTGCGTGTGGTGCGTGTGCGTGTGCGTGCGTGTGTGCGTGTGCGTGTGGTGCGTGTGCGTGTGGTGCGTGTGCGTGTGGTGCGTGTGCGTGTGGTGCGTGTGCGTGTGGTGCGTGTGCGTGTGGTGCGTGTGCGTTTGGTCTTGTGAAATTTTGGTTTCTTACTTGCGGTTGCCTGGGTTGTTGTTTCCTCCGGTTTGGTTTTCTTTTTGGGTTGTGGTTGTTCTTTCTTGTTTTTGGTTGTGGTTCCGTGTGTGTTTGTGCGTTTGTGTTTGAAATGGTTCATGCGTTAAGATTTGACCTCGATTTTATCCGATGACTTTGAAAGGAAGTATTTGTCACTGTTGGTAAAGCGACGGTGCACAAATGGTTAGCCAATATGCAAAGTGAAGTGAACTAATAGTCATAAATTTAATGCCGTGGAATGCTTAAATATACGAAACTTTTACTGTGGATGGTTGCGTTTTGAGGTCAATGTGGTTAAAATTGTAATTGCATTTTTAGGTGATATATGTAATAACTAAGGTGCTATGTCTGTAATGGGCCGTTCATTTGGGCTTGTTGTATTGGGTCGTTGTGTTCGCCATACTGTTGGTGCGTTTTGTGTGGTCGTCACGTTGGGGTGTGTTGGGCCTCTATAATGTTTGGGTTCAATTTCATGTTTAATGTGCACGTTTGAGGTGTTTTATTGTTGTGAAAATGTGAAGATTCAACACCAAATAAAGTGTTTATTTATAAAGATAACATTCGTTAACTAAACTTTATTTATTGTTATCACGTGTGCTTTGTTTAAATGAACTTTAATATTGTACAAATTGCGTTGTGCTTTGTCGGTCGCTCGTAGCTTAACAATGGGTAATGGTTGTGGTTGTCGTTCAATTGTCCTCAATCTGATGTTGTTGTGTGTGTTGGTGCTTGCTTTCGTATGACCCGCAGTGTTTGTATTGTGGTTTGTAACAGTCAATGATAATGAATCAAAAGTAAATGTGTTAGTAATTGCTAAATGCAGACTGTTTTGTTTGCCTTTAAAAATGCGTGTTTGGTTAGTATTCTTAACGTTAACGTAAATCGTTTGCAAATGATCAACGAAATGCGTGTTGGTTCAGCGTTGTGCCAAAACATAAATTTTAGAATAAATGAAACACCATTTTGTTATTTGTGCTGTGGAACGTGTTACTTGTTTCTGTGTGAAAAGCTGATGATGTAATGTCGTTCGTTGGTGCGATCGGGCACTGGGTTGTAGACTGTTGGTGCGTTGCTGTCTTTGTGCTTTTCGCTGTCGTGTGTGGATCTTTGTTGGGATCAATACTACTGTGATTTTATTTCCAGTTAATGGTTTTAGTCAATAATTGCTAGATATATTTACACTAGTTTTTAATCTATTGTTCAGTTTATACAAATAGCCTGCGCTACAAAATGCAAGCTGTCTACAAACCGCGAATGTTTCTTTTATCAATAAATTCGAGTTATTGTTCTTTATACTTTGATTTACCAATTTGGATCGATTACTGTCTATTGCATTTATTGTTCACTATTTAAACACAATTGATTACGGTTGTGTGACATATAAAACGTGTTGTGTTCACCTACTACGTCAGTTTTAATGCGTGTTTTCGATTATGGTGACCGTTTTTTTCCACCAACTCAGCGACAATTGGGCGTTGTGTTAGTTTAGATTTTGCGTGGAAAAAATCATTTACATTGTATTAAATCAGTAACTGGATTTTCTTTTAAGTTGCATAATATTAATCGCAGCATAACTTGGCTTCGCCTTTTTCGTTTGGTTAAATTAATTCAAACCTTGATTTCTTATTAATGCGACCTTTTCTATTAACTTATTCAGCGCAACTGCCTTATTCGCTTATTTAACGCGACTACATATTACACCTCATTATGACCATTTAATTTCATATAACAGCGCGAAATTCGAATTTCTAATGCCTCCAGTACATGTTGTTCAGACCTAAGACCACTATTTAACAGTTCACCCACAACCTTTCTCAGTTATTAAACCGCTTGGCAGTGCTAGTCTTCGAAACATCTGCACCCCGAAATACGACGTATCGGTCGTGTAAATATCGTTAACCGACAAATAATGGTCGCCGTGAGCATTTAGAAATACCCATAATTTGGATTCTCCCGTGAAAATTAGTCGAAAATAACGTATCGCGCCCGTAAGCACCGTCAACCGACAAACAACCTGCCATAAGTTTAATGACCTGGAAACGTCTTAAATTTGTTGATTCTATAATTACATACTAACTGTACCAACTATTCTCCACATACTTTTATGAGAAATATTAAACAATGATAGTAGCGATTGGGTAGCGATTGTGGTAAATGTCAACCGGTTACGGCAATTATCGGACACTTGTGGCATTGTAGAATTCTAGTAATGTTCTGGCGTCTTTCGCAATTGTCTAATGATTTTAGTAATTTACAAACGATTGTATGCAATCGTGGGACACTCTATAGCGATTGTAGAAATTGTGGCGATGGTTTGACGATTTTCCCTTAAAAATGACGAAGTAAAGAAATCGAGCGGGATACAGGACGCTATAGAGATACGATGGGATTCTATTTCTCTACACGCAGCCATTGATTTAGAGTTGTTCATAGAAATCATAAAATACATTTTTGATTCCACCTACTTTACGCTTGATGGTAACAGGCAATTGTTAGGCGTTCCTATGGGGACTATCATTAGCCAAATCCTCAGTCAATTTGTTATGGACAACCTCTTAGATCGGATCCTACCACAGCTCCCGTTCATACATCCTTTCATTAAAAAATATGTAGACGACATAATATGCACCATTCCGATTGACCAAACAGAAAATACTTTGAATACCTTTAATAGTTACGATCCGAATATACAATTTACAGCTGAGGTAGAGAACGATAGAAGAGCGGTACCCTTTCTAGATACCCTACCTGTTCGGGATAGGTTGAACATCATTAGATTCGATTGGTACCAAAAAAGTACACACTCTGGTCGTTACTTAGATTATAGGAGCTACCATCCTCTCAAATATAAAATAAACTTGCTAAAGGCTATGAAATACAGAGTTGCCAGTATCTCGCATGCCACTTTTATCATGAGTAATCTGAGGAAATTATCGAGACTGTTCATCGAGAACTCTTATACCAGAACCTGGTCAATAAAGCTCGAAACTTGAAAGTTATTTCCAGCGATTTCCCTTGGCCGTTTTTACTGAGGAATTTGTTTCCCAAAGTTGTATGATAAACAGTTCCTGAGATTTAGCCGGAGGATCGGCTTATTAGTCCACCCGATACACTGGTCTTACATCTTCAGAACATGTCACCCCACAAATAAAACGTATATTAAAACCATTTCCGATAGTCATTGCTAACAAATCACTTGTTACCGTTAGTTCCCTGTTCTCTTCTCTTAACGATAGAACGCACCTATTACGATCTTCTACTAATGTATATGCGATAAATTGCACTCAATGCTCCGGTAGCTACATCGGAGGAACTTCTCAATTTCTAAAAGGTAGGATCTCTGGCCATAAATCTGACATAAAGTATAAAAGGTTGGGATGCTAATTAGCAACTCATTCTGTAGAGAATAACCACCATTTCGACTTTGATAATCCGAAAATTTTAGCAAAAGAAACAAACCTCACGAAACATCTGTTCCTTGAAATGGGCCATATATATATATATATATATATATATATATATATAACAATAAACATTCAATAGACAATAGACTTGACATTAATAATCTGAGTACAATATATAATCATTTACCAAACGTAGATATTAATACATAAATTTATAATTTCGATTCATTAGTCTTGGGGATACTTTTAAATTTCTCACCACGTAACTTTTATTTAAGTTGGTACTTCTAACTTTTTCTAGCTGATCTCATTGCATTTGGTCACTTTCAAATTTCAAAAGAACGCTTTTCATCGTGATACTTATACTTAACTCATATAGTCCGCATTCGTCTCATGTTACATTTTAGCAAATACACACCATTCTTAATATTGTAAGTTTTAAGACTGTTATAAAACTTTGTAATATTGGTTTCAATAAAATTTTAGATTTAGTTCCGATGAAGAAATAAAATTATTTCGAAATATGGACTGTAATAATAGTCCGTTTTAGACCCTATACCCAAAGTTCTCGTAATACATATGTGTGGTGTGGTGTGGTGGGTGTGGTGTGGTGTGGTGTGGTGTGTGTGCGTGTGCGTGTGCGTGTGCGTGTGCGCGTGTGTGTGTGTGTGTGTGTGTGGGCGTGTGTGTGTGGGCGCGTGGGCGTGTTAGCGTGTGTGTATGTGCGTGTTAACTTAAAAAAATTCCAAAGCCGCCCACTTGTATAAGATATCAGTAATGCAGTATAACCATTTTAATTCATATTTAATTAATTTTTTGGCTTACCTTGCGTTATATTGAAAAACTTTATAAAGAAAAGTAATTTAAAATTAAATTTTCTTTAAAAATACGTCTACACTTTTTCCTATAAAATTAATCGTTATTCAGGTGAAAAAATTTGAATTAACACTTAAAATTTTACCATAGGAATTTTTTTTGCCGCTAAATTACGCGTCGTATCAAAAAACTTCATAGAACATAATTAAACGATATGTTTATGGTCTATATGGGTATTTTTATACCTTTAAAATATGCAGCTGTTTTAGAAATATTTGATAAAAACCAAAAACTGCCCCTAATAAACCCCTGCTTTCCGCGGCTGGATTTCTCCAAAAATCTAATCAGCTTAAATACAAAATTCTAAGTACGTACGTATTTTCGTTCTGAACTTATCGTGGATACTAACATACATCCACACAGACATACACACAGACATATAGACATGATGGCCGATCTTGACGAAACCTGGCCAAAAGTTGTAAAATGAGCTAATAAGTCGATTTAACGATAGTGAAAAAAAAGTCGATTGCATAACCTTCTATACCTACATATGTATATGTAGGTTGGAAGGTAGAAAGTAAAAAAAAAGGAGCTGATGATCATCAAACGGCTGAACAGATTTTCCTCTAAGAACAATCTCGACCAAGTCACCTTTCGAACAAAAAAGACTCACAAGTTAAACTTATAACACCCCTCTGTTTGCGGGGGTTAAAAATTATGATGACCACCAAGTTTCATGAACTTGAATTTTCAATATATGCTACTAGGAAGAGCTTATCACACCCTATATAATTTAAGCTTAATATACTATATTCACATTTCATTTTGTGAATAACCGGTCTTCAGTAGCGTAAATTGAAGTTTTATTCGTGTTCCACTTTATAATATAATTTTCAAACGATAACACTGTATTGTTTTCGTTCAGTATTTTAATCATGCAGAAACATGGAAGCAAATGTTTAACTTGTTAGTTTTTCTGTACTCTTGAATAGAGGGTTAATTCACAACTTTAACCGTTGTTTTCTTTTAGAGAATACGAATTTTACATTTATGACATACAGGTTTTGATTGTGTTATTATACCTTTTGTTAACTCTGTTTGAATTTTAAACTCGAGCAGACATTTGTTAAAAATTGAACATATATTACGTATACTGGTTTTAGTACAAGAAAATGGCTTTACTAACTTAACGTTTAATTTTTATTTAAAACACACTCACACTCACACGCACACACACATACGCATAGGCCTAAACTATTTGTTTCCACACATAAAACGTAACGGTGCTGGAACATTAATTGTACAAAATAGTAATTGTACCAAGCAAAAATAAATGTATTAAATAAATTTTGTGCATTAATGATCGGATTTCAGGAAATACGTTCCCCGAAATTTGTGTGTGTATAGTCCGTTTTTACGAAATTTAATATTTGCGAGTAGAGTTCAATGGAACTATAATTTCTAACGTAAAAGTACCAAAGGAAAACCGTATCTACCATTTTCAATGTGTTTGCAAGAAACACATAATAGATAAATTTAGAAAGAAGCCTACGTCATACACAATGACGTAACACAAATGGCACAAAGCCGAAATGTGAAGTTGCAATCTTTATGCACCAGGAAAACGTTTTCAATCAAATAAGTCTTAAATCTGTGTTAAGAGTAAAAAATAATACCTCTTATTGAAATTAATATTTGAAATTTATACCTCCCTGATGAAAATTGCAAACATAAGGGACCCAGCTTAAAAACGCTAATGTGTTGATACAAAATTTAAGTCTCACAGTCCTCTGTTGGAGTCCGGTGAAAGAAAATTTAAAGCGAAAAAGGTAGAAGAGTTTCTACACGGGAAAGACCTTGTATTCCTTAATGATGGTCGATGGGCCTTCTTTAACGCCACGTCTAATTCATTTTTGGCATTTATACACCAAACATTCACCTAGTCTTATTTCAAAACCGCTAGAAGATTTACACGATAGTGATCATTTTCTGATCATAAATGAATCATTGACTCCAAAGTCGCTAGGTAACTTACCGGAGATTTAGTATCTCTTAACGCGTAAGATGTAGATTTCAACAAAAATCAGTACCAATTAACCGTCATGTTAATGTTGGATCCATGATGGAGAATTTTAACACTTCAGTATTTCAAACCGCTAGAGATAAAATGCCAAAACTGAAAGATTCGTTAAACCGGGTAACAATTGCTTAGTGGAATGCAAGCATTTCAAGCGCAATACCAAATCAAAAATTATATAATTCCAAAACTAAATATGTATCGAAGTATCAGAGACACACTGGAAGTCGCAGAACAGGTTTCAATACATTATTACCAACATACTAGAAGAAAAATGGAACGGAACTAAAACAGCTAAAAGATGAGTATTGACAATATCTCAAATAGTATGATAAAAAAATCAGCAATACGAGAACCTTCGCGCCTTCTTATTAAGAATTTTTAACAAAATTTGAAGCGGAGGACACTCGCTAATATCCTTATCTTCTTGTTTGGGAAAAATTCTAGAAGAAATCATTAGTAGCAAGTTAACAAAAAATGTGATGCACGTTATGAGGTGCCTAGCCATACAAACTGTGGAGAGAACAGAGAAATTCTAATCCACATTTTCAAAACCTTGGTTATATGGAGATTTGAAGTATAGTTTATATGTCAACATCAGAAACAAGATTGAATACGATTAACGCGTGTTTAGATATGCCATAGAATCATCTCCGACTAGTTCGACATCAACGTTTTATACAGAGTTCTCCCAGTAAAATACCGACGAATATATTTGCTATTAAATTACACCACCAAAGTTTCAAAAAATAGAAGTCATATTCACTATAGGCTGATACTAAGAAAAGGTAACAAAAACAAATATGCCCATGTACAAAAGAATGAAAGAGGCATGAAAGTTGCTACACATAGGAAATCGAGGGAGAGTACAAGATTCATTAGCTATGAAAAAATATGAGCACTGTGGCAACCCGAGTGATGCCGAGAAAGCACTACGAAAATTCCTACTGGTAATAAAAGAACGTCAATGTTCCATTGATTCGTGGTGTTAATGTGGCTAGAAATTGAGCACATTATAAACAACTGTGTAGCATAACACTTAGCTCGGAGGATTTAGATGGATCAAATAAAGTTGTGAGATTTTTTCCATTTTCTAAGAATATCAAATGTTTTCTCAAAGACAATTAACAGGAATGAAACATAATCATATAGAATTTTAATTTTTTAAGTAATTATACGCATTTATACCGGTCACATAGCAGCAAAAGCTAAGCCTATATCTTCCTTATTCTTGTATACATGTTGAAATTTGTTGCAATTATGTTACACATATTTCAATCTTCTTGCATAAAAAAATAATATGGCCTTCTTCCAGTTTCGCAAAAGGAGCCTAAAATCTTGATTTTCAAATATTATTATTATTAATAGATATTAGGATTCCACAGGTCAAAATTTCTACATGTTTCACAAAACAATCAAGAAGTTACATTAATAAGCGCATTAGTATAATAATGGTCGATACACCGCCCCGTTTAGTAGCCCAAAAGGAAAAAAGAAGTTTGACAGTTTTGGCAACATTACTAGTTGTGGTACGTGCTCGGTACTATGTCCTTCAGAGTGTGTCACATCTAGGGATAAAAATTTTTTCATTTTATTTAAATAAAACATCGCATATTATTTATTATTTTCATCACCAAAATAGATTAAAAGCTTCCTTATAAACCGCCGGTCCAGGAGTGGTTCCTGAATATTTACTTATAGTAATTTCTGTTTCAAACAACTGCAGGTAAAAAGCCTGCCAGTTATCCACATACACACTAACACATGATTAACTATTTATTAAGCGAAATCCCTAAGTACTTTGAGTCGTTAATGTAAATCATTTCCTTGATTAAAACCATTGTTCTGGTAACACAATGACACAATCAAAGAAGAGACTATGTAGCAACTATTTTCTCACCTTTTAAACCTTCCTTAGACTACTGCAAATATTTCAAAACCAAAATTAGCCAAATATGTCCAGCCGTTCTCGAGTTTTAGTGAGACTAACAAACGTCAATTCACTTATATATATATATATATATATATATATATATATATATATATATATATATATATAATAGATGTAACTAAATTCGTATCACTAAAGGGGCCCAATAAAATATAGTGCCCTCCAAGGCCACAAAATTTTTCAATTATTGTTTTGTAATTAACAACTGTACATAATGCCGTGATTATTTTATTTAGCATTTCTAAGTGTACACTGTACTATAAGTTTTCTAATTAAGTTTTCCCGTAAAAATAGTAATTCCTGTAATTAAAAGTATAATTTTAAACCTGTACATATTAAACGTCCATACCTGCTGACCACAGGCAGAGAAATACGATTATAAAAATATATAAGAAAATAAAATTTACTTTTCTCTAGATGTTCTCAATCAGTTGTAATCCCGGTATACAGAGTGAGCCAATTGTGCGTGGGTGGAAGATTGTGGGTTTATTAAGAGATATTTTTGTATAAACTGCTCCCATAACCGATACTAACAACTGCTCTTCATTTTCAAAACTCCCATCATACACTTGGTTTTTCGGGTAACCCCACAGAAATACATCCAACGGACGTAAATCGGATGATCTGGCTGGTCAAGCTACTGCACAGTAAGTTCCAATCCATTTTCCTGTAAACCGTAATGAAAAATATTCCTGTACATTTGTTTAGTTATGTGCTGGGGTACCATCTTGTTGAAACCAACAAGTGCTAGATGTAATTCATCCAAGGCATTTTCCAAATCAGTCCTTGGCAATTTCAGATATCGGTCGGCATTTAAATTGTTGTGGTAAATAAAAGGTCCTATTATTCTTCGTTCTAAAATGGCCATCCACATATTAAATCCAAATCTGTGTTGATGACTTGATTCTTTTTTTAAATAAAGATTTTGTTTTGCCCAATAATATTTGTTACATCGGTTGAAAATTCCATTATAGGTTATCATGCTTTCATCAGACTAAATTATTTTAAAAGGAAAATTCGGATCTTCGTCACATTTTCTAGTATACCATTCGCAAAAACTTGCTCGCCGCTCCTGATCAGCTGGTCTAGGACTCTGATAAAAATTTATATGGATGACACTTATTCTTATCAGAATGAATTGTGCTGTAGAATTAGCTATACCAGTACGATGTTCAATTTGTCTTGTCGATATTTCAGGGTGGTAAAACGGTATTAGCTCTTTCGTCATCAGATTGTTTTTGACGGGATAGAACAGGTTTTGTAAATGAATCAAATTCTTTTAAATTAGGTTCAAAACGTCTAAAAAAGGATTTACCAGGTTGCCTTCGTTCAGGATATTTATCCAAATACATCTGCTCAGTAACTACACAATTTCTGTGGGAAAAGATGTAACATGTCAACATATCGAACTTTTTTCGTCTTTCCATGGATACACTTATTGATGAATTATAATTATAAATTAACTAAACAACACCAAAAAAACAACCCACGAAGTAATGGTAATAAAAACAACTTAAAAAACGCACAATTCAAATAACAACGATATCAACGCAATAAAACTAAGTTACACAGTTTTCAACAAAATGTTAAAGTGTTATTTTATCAAAGCCTTCTAATATTAACTGAACTAATGTAAATGAAAATCCGAATTTTTCAGCTTCAAAACCATAATGTTAAATTCGTAATAAAAAATACTATCGAATATAGGGTGTTTCGTTGGTTGCGGCGATTAAAAAAATAAAGTTGATGATGGTTTCTCGGAAACGAAACGTCGAATAAAAAATTTGAAAACGGCATCTAATAGAATTCAAAAAGTGACAATGAAGAAGTGGTTGGTATTTAAAAATCTTTTAAAATAAATGAAGGAATTAAGAAAAAAGAAAAACCCAAAAGTCGGATTTTGTTTTAAATCTCGGAAACAATAAACAATCATAAACTTTTGCAAACTACATGTGAACATGCCCTAAATTACAAATTTTTTCTCTAATTTAACCGCCTTGTATGGCTCTAACCGTCATGGTGATTTCACAGAAATAGCACATGGGAATCAATGCCATTTTTATTTTACAAGTAATTCCTGTGTTACAAGAATTCATAATCAAACTAGGTGATCCCTGGGTGCCTTGGGTCACATAAGTGGAAACCAAATCATTCGATCACATCTTTTGAAGCACGAACGAACACTTAAATGTATTAAGGCTCTTCATTTTTAAATCGCTTCCCATTGTTATTATAAAATGTTCTTTTTAACATATGTATGTCAATCAAAGTATTTTTAACACGATAGAGTATGGTTGTATTACATTGACTTATTTTATGATTACCTTTATACCCACGAAGGTACATAACCAGATCATTCAAAAAATTTAACAGAAAACTTATTTTTGTGAGGTTGTGTTAAAACTGCCTGTAACAAGGCGTTAATAACATGGAATGGTACGAAGAACAGAAGTTTTCAATGGTGTATTTTTATATTAATGTTTTCTAAACGTTTCGGTAACACTTACAGCTATCGTCCTTAGCAGCAAGAGAATCTTTCAGAATTGTTTAATATGTTAAAACAAATTCATCAAATTTGAAAAAGTTAAAACTCATACATAAGCCTAGTAATATAACAGTTGGATAAACGTATAAATCCAACTGTGGAATATAATTTTAGTAAAGGTTCTAACAAAGAAATAGCTTTGTTATTAATTGTAAGTGTTATTTTACAGTAAAAACACAATATAGTACGTTTCATATAATTTTGATTTTAATTTCAACTAGATATGTTAAATTATAGCACTGTGGTAATTTATAATATAATTAGTAAAGTATTTACTTCAAGGTCTAGGAAAACCACATCAAAAACCTGGACATACCAAAAGCTAAAATTAAAACTAAGGCGTACCGTTGTGCCCTTTTTTAATTATAAGATGCCAAAACCTGTTTAAACGGAGATTTTCTTCTTGGCTATTGAAATTATTTGGATGTTTCACAGCTTCACATTGTAAACGAAAGTAATAATGAGCTTATCTGGACAATATTTCCTATATTATCAAATTGAATGTCACGATTTAAATTATTTAATGCATGCTCAGTTACCGCAGATTTGTAATAATGGTGAAAGTTTACATTTTCATAGAATAGAAGAAGTGTTTCAAAGTATTGATTGGTTGGACATTTTGAACACTCATTGTAACGTTTGTTTATAAATTATGCAATTTTTTAAGAATAATATTTAATGCCCTATTACTTAAAAAAACACAATTTTTGTTTACTTTGAAATAGCTCATAAGCACAGTGATTGGTTTAAAAAATGGTAAAAAAAATGCAATTTCAAGTTTGATTCACCGTATATAGAATTTTTTATTTTTTTTCATTAGAATACCTACCTTATTAAATGGCGTATTGCCATTTATCTTTTATATAGAACGTAATCGATTTTGAAATAAAAATAATCCTGGAATAATTTATAAGGATACGGTTATGTGCAAACCCATGTACATTTGTAAGTAATTCTAAAATGTGAATCTATGTTTCATAAAGATGTTTTTTTTACATACTGTATTAAATGAAAATCACGATCTTCTTTATTCTAATGCATAGATCATTAAAAAACATTAAGGTTTTATTAATTGTATATGCAACTTTTAAGTTCATCGTTTTAATTAAACTTGCAGTTCTAACAATTTTCAACAACGAACATTAAGTTATTAATTAATAGATTTTTTTTTTTAAATATTCTCTATGTGAGCTTAATAATACCGTACAGATGATTCATGTAAATAAATTCATTTTTCCGAGAAGTGGGATCGGAACCAATCGCTTTCTAAAATAAAACAGTATTTTTGCACTGAATTACATTTTGTTAACTCCAACATTAAAGGTACTAATATTTCCTACTCGGTCTTTTGTTATCAATTGAATGAACCAATTAAGGTAATATACAAACCATAAATGTGTGTATAAAAGTGTTTAATGAGTATGCAATATGTTTCTATTCTGACAATCTAACGACTCTATGCCTAATCCTTTTCTTCCGTAACAAATTAGAAATAGCATGATAACGAATCGATTTTTATGGGTCAAATTGTGTTAATTGCTTTTGAAATATTAAAATTGAGACCACAACATAACCTTAAAATTCGATTACTAAATAAGATTTAGCAACAAGTTGTAGTTTTGTATGCGAAGCGTGCCAACTTACATATTTTTAGGCACAGAAATACAAAATCAATCCAATAATGCGATTCTCAAAAATTCTTGAAGTAAATTTGGATCGAAGGAGTTTGTTACAAATAGCAAACATCAAATGAGGTCGGTAGTTGTTAATAATATATTTGACAGACGTTTACTTGTAAATGACCAAGAATCGATAGTTCACTTACTCTTAAATACTTGATAAGATGGATACATATCATTGTCAAAAACACGCATAAATTTGTTATAAAATGTATTATTGTAAATTTAAAGATCTTACTAAATTAGACTATATGTACAGTGCGCTCAGAAAGTAACGGATAAATCATGATTTTTTTTTAATTAATATAATTTAATTAATTTACCCGTTACTTTCTGAGCACACTGTATATAAAAAAGCCATTTCGTGAATCGGTTTAATTTGCTAAAACTATTTGTTTATTAAAAAAAATGGGTATGCGCCTACAGTTGTAAATAATACACAAGTGAACTCCCAATGAGAAAAACAAACAAAAAACATTTTTACACCTAAAGAAGATATGGTGTGAATGCTTTCTTAGGTAAACTTGAAGGTACATAATATTAATCTATACTATTATCCTCGCCAGGAGTGTTTACCGCTACGTCATTAACTTATGAATTTAGCTATCCAATTTGTTTATACTGTCTTCTCATATAAAACAGTGAATTAAATAAGGATGTTGAACATTCGTAGTGCATTTGACGAAATCGACATACGGTATTGAATAAGCAAATGTAGTAGAAAGAGTAAACCTATAAACGCGAAATCAATTTGTTTATATTGTTAAGAAGCGTAAAGGCCATCCCCGCTTTTCTATTGTAACAGAACCCTTTTCTTTGTAAATAAGCAGTAGTAGGTTGTAAGAGTTTGTGGCATTATGTTAAAAGTATCTTAAGTAAACGTTGTTCAATACACACGCATTTTTCTTCTCGTATATTCACCGAGAGTGACACAAAGTCATGACGTGTTATAATTGTGTATCAGCGTCATAAACACATGGTCCTTCGAGCCGGATATAATTAACTAATAATTTATTCGATGCATCACGTGAAACTTAAATTCTGAAGCGCGTATCAGAATTCTCGAAACAAACCTTCGCTGCAAGCAAGACGTTCCTAGCTACCAGCTGCCACCGAAGACAATCATAAAGCTCAGATAATCCTATTCATTATCCTTAATTTAATCCTTAATTTAATCTTAAAACCCGTAACATGTCTACAAATGAGAGTGAATCACAATTGCATGATAATTTAAGAATTTTAAGAAACAAGCGTACATTTCTGAAACGTAATTGTACCATTTTGCAACAAAGTTTAGATAAAATAGACGCATCCGAAAATTTAAGTCAAATCCGTAGACAATATGAATTGTGTGAAAAGGCTATTAATACGTTCGATGAAGTATTTGAAAATGTTTATGAAGCGGATTATGACAAAGAATTTGAGGAATTTTTCCGAGAACGTTCAGAAATAGACGCTTTGTTTTCAAAACTAAAATTGAATGTTACTGCATATTGTAAAGATAAGCCACAAAGCGTACCGCCACCCATAAACCCGAATGGGCTGAAATTGCCATCTGTAAATTTACCTGTTTTTACTGGAAAGTATGAAGAGTGGCTGTCCTTTAAAGACACGTTTAACACTTTAATAGATGCAAACAATAGTTTGTCAAATATTCAAAAATTACAGTACCTTGTATCTTGTATTAAAGGTGAAGCTTTAGATGTCATAAAATATTTAGATATCACAGAGCAAAATTATAAAATGCACGTGATTTATTGCGACAACGGTTTGAAAATAAAAGAGTTATTGTCAATAATCACATTCGCGGTCTTTTTGAAATTAAAACTTTGATAAAAGAGACTTATCATGGGTTTCGTAATATTGTTGATGTAGTATCTCAACACACACGATCCTTAAGCGCAATGGATCGTCCAGTTGATAAGTGGGATGATATTCTTGTATTTATAATTTTATCGAAACTTCCATTTCCAACGCGTAAAGAATGGGAGGCTAAACTAACAACTACCGAATTGCCCACTTGTAAAGAATTATTAGATTTTCTCATACATAAATGTCACACATTAAATGCAATTCAATCGAATGAAACATTGCAAAATATTTCTAAGAGCAAGACTGTGTCTTGCAATTTAGTTTCGAACAATAATGTTATTTGTAATTATTGTAATCAAACTGATCATTACATTAGTCGATGCACCTCGTTTTTAAAATTGAATGTTCAGTCGCGTATTGATAATGCTCGATCGAAAAGGTTGTGTTTGAATTGTCTTAGGCGCGGTCATTCCTCTTACGTTTGTAAATCATCTCGCTGCCAAAAATGCAAAAAGGCTCACAACACGGTTTTACATCTGGAATATGAAACTTCAAATATTGTAACAGAGGAACCGCAACCAAGTAGCAGTCATTTAGAGGAAGCAGTAGCGTCTTCTTTATTTACGGCCCCGAGTCCATCAAATGTTATTTTAGCCACTTGTTTAATTGAAGTAAGAGATGCTTACGGCACCTATCATGTAGTACGTGCATTATTAGATTCAGGATCTCAAATTAACATTATATCAAAAGGCTTACTCGATTTACTTCAACTACCCGCTCATCAGGTTAACTTACCGATAGCAGGAATTAATAATAATTTAACACACGCAAACGTAAGCACGATTATCGAAATTAAATCGAAATATTGTAATTTTTCTGTAAACCTAAATGTTTTTGTTTTGAACCACATTACTGGTAATATACCTGCAAAATCTATAAACCCGGGTATAATTAACATTCCAAAAAATTTACAATTAGCAGATCCTGAGTTTTATAAGGCAAGAAAAATAGATTTGTTAATTGGCGCTCAAATGTTTTTCAAACTACTATGCATTGGACAAGTACGCACAAATCACAGCGGGTTGATTCTGCAAAATCAGTATTCGGTTGGTTATTATCAGGAGAAATACCCAGTACCAATTATTTCACCAATGCTGTAGCATCCTGCAATTTAATCAGGTTCGAGGAATTAAATAAAATGTTGTTAAATTTTGGGCAATCGAACAAATTCCAAATCATAAAATACGGTCGCGTGAAGAAATTGAATGTGAGAAACATTTTGTAAATAATACACAACGGGACAATACAGGGCGATTTATAGTTGCGTTACCGTGGAAGGCGGATCCAAGTTTACTCGGAGATTCATTAGAAATTGCTAAAGGACGTTTTTTAAATTTGGAGCGTAAGCTGACGCGAAATTCGGATGCTAAAAGGGATTATAATTTATTTATGAAGGAATATTTAGACCTCGGTCACATGCAAGAAATAGGTTTACTCGATAACTGCAGTGACGACGGATATTTTTTACCCCATCACGCGGTATATAAGGAAGAAAGCGTTACTTCCAAGGTCCGGGTTGTTTTTGATGCTTCGTGTAAAACAACCGCGGGAAATTCGCTGAACGATTTATTAATGTTAGGACCCGTATTACAAAACGATTTGTTTAGCATTTTATTAAAATTTCGATTGCATAAGTTTGTTTTAACCGCAGACATTAGCAAAATGTATAGACAGATATTAATCTCGCCAAGAGATAGAAATTATCAAAAAATATTGTATAGATTTGACACGACTAAGCCCATAAAAATATTTGAATTAAAAACTTTAACGTACGGGACTCGACCAGCATCATTTATCGCAACTCGTTGTCTAAAGGAAGTTGCTTCCGAAGTTCAAGACAATGATTCCTTACTTTACAACATAATTTGTCACGATTTCTATATGGACGATTTGATCACAGGTTGTGACAATGAAAAGGAACTTATATCAATTCGTGATAAATTAATAAATTTACTAAATAGCGCCGGGTTTTTGTTGCGTAAATGGGCATCTAATAGCGAAAGAATATTAAATGGCTTATGTTCGAATAAAGAAAATATAGTATTTGTAGGTGAAGAATCAAAAAAATTAAAAACTTTAGGTATTTGTTGGTCACCGATAATTGATAAAATTCAATATAGTTGGAAAATTGATTACAAAGGTGATAGAATAAGCAAACGATATGTTTTAAGTCAAATTTCTTCGATATTTGATCCACTAGGTCTGTTGGGACCAGTAGTAATTGTCGCGAAATTAATAATACAAGACTTGTGGAAAATAAATAGTGGTTGGGATGAGTTTGTACCGTTAGACCTACAAACCAAATGGACCCAGTTTTGTAACGGATTAAATGAGCTATCCACCTTATCTGTACCTAGAAAACTGTCTTTTCATAAAAATTCGCGTTTAGAGTTACACGGTTTCGCGGACGCAAGCGAGAGAGCTTACGGAGCATGTGTGTTTCTTAAGGAAATAGGAGCAGTTGGTAGAATAAATTGTGGAATTTATTGTGCAAAATCGCGAGTTGCGCCTTTAAAAACGTTGAGCCTACCTCGCCTAGAATTGTGTGCAGCGTTACTGTTAAATGATTTAATGCACAAGGTTTCAATAACTATAAAGGATTTTAACATTTCATCTGTTAGTTACTATTCCGATTCAACAATTACTTTGTCTTGGATTCATTCGTGTCCTAGTAAATGGAAAAGTTTTGTTTCCCACCGGGTGGCTGAAATCCAGTCCAAATCGAACCCATCGTCGTGGTATCACGTTAGTAGCTATGAAAATCCCGCAGATATAATCTCTAGAGGATCTACTCCAGTTGAACTTATTTCAAATGAATTGTGGTGGAAGGGACCATCGTTTCTTCTTAACACAGATTTCAAACCAAAACCTTTTAGACCCATCGATGGTCAAACAAGTCCCGAGGTAAAAGTTCTACTCGCACATAATACGGGAACGACTGAAATAATAAGGGAATTCGGAAATCACATTTTTTCAAAATTTTCTTCGTTTACGAAACTAATTAGAATCACTGCTCTTTGCTTGAGATTTTATCATAATTGTAAAAATAAATCAGAAAGGGCTTTGGGTGAATTATCAATTAAGGAATTGAACGATGCAGAAAAGTCGTTAATAAGGCTCGAACAAGGAATTCATTTCATGCATGATATTGAAAATTTAGTAAAACTGAAACAATTAAACTCAAAGTCAAAAATTTTATGCTTAAGCCCATTTCTAGACCATGAAAACATATTACGCGTGGGCGGACGTTTGAAAAACTCTGATTTAATTTTTAATAGCAAACATCCCGTATTACTACCAAACGGCCCGTTTTGTAACTTGTTAATCGAACATGCTCATAAATTATCATTACATAGTGGTACACAAGGTACATTGGCGGCTGTTCGTTTGAAATATTGGCCAATTTCTGGCAAAAATCGAGTAAAGAAAATAATTAAGAAATGTATAACATGTTGCAAACACAACGCGCAACTTTGCAATCCAAAGATGGCTGATCTACCTTCCAGTAGATCGAGTGTTTCTCGACCCTTTTCAAAGGTTGGTATCGATTTTTGGTCCATTTAACATAAAGGAAGGCTCCGTAGATCACGCAAAATAGTAAAGGTTTACGGCTGTGTATTTATTTGTATGGCAGTGAAGGCTGTTCATTGTGAATTAGTTGAGCAATTAACGACCGAAGCATTTATAGCTTCCTTAAAAGGTTTATTGCCAGACGCGGTTTGCCTGAGGAAATATTCTGTGATAACGCTAAAAATTTTGTAGGCGCAAAAATGAAATCCATGATATTTCTCAATTTCTAAAAATGATAATGTTCAAAGGGCGTGTGCAAAGAACTGGCCACTCGAAATATTAAATGGAATTTTATTACTCCACGAGCCCCCACCAAGGAGGTTTATGGGAGGCGGCCGTTAAATCGTTTAAACGCCACATTTATAAATTAGTTAGTAATGCGCAGTTAACTCATTCAGAACTTTACACTCTCATAACTGAAGTCGAATGTACGCTGAATTCCCGACCTTTAACCCCACTTTCCTCAGATCCAAACGATCTGACCTATTTAACACCGGGTCATTTCTTAGTTGGAGATTACATGAAGGCTCTACCGAAGTAAGTTTAATTCGTGAGCCTCTTAATACCTTATCACGGTGGCAGTACACACAGTATTTACATTCACAATTTTGGTTAAGATGGAGCAAGGACTATTTGCAAGAATTTCAAAGAAGGCCAAAATGGCAATTTTCGAAGGGTCCCGTCGTTTCAATCGGCGATGTAGTTATAATCTCTGAAGATAATGTTCCGTCGAGACTGTGGAAGATGGCATTGGTGACCGCCGTACATCCTGGGGCTGATGGTATAATAAGATCAGTCACTCTAAAAACTGCAAGTGGTGTATTGCAAAGACCTGTAGTACGTGTAAGTGTTTTGCCAGTGCAACAATAGTGTAATTTTATAATTGTAAATTATGTGAATGACGAACTTTGGTAATATCAATATGTATATGTATTATGTTAGGATTTTGAAATTATGAAGTTGGTGATTTCAAGGGCGGCGGCTGTGTTAAGAAGCATAAAGGCCATCCCCGCTTTTCTATTGTAACAGAACCCTTTTCTTTGTAAATAAGCAGTAGTAGGTTGTAAGAGTTTGTGGCATTATGTTAAAAGTATCTTAAGTAAACGTTGTTCAATACACACGCATTTTTCTTCTCGTATATTCACCTGAGAGTGACACAAAGTCATGACGTGTTATAATTGTGTATCAGCGTCATAAACATATATGCATATGAATTTAATTATCATTTGACTAATACGATATAACCTCGATATGTTTGTTTATCCCTTGACTGCTTCCTCATTTCCTACATTTACATCTTTTAATCATCATTTATTCCAAACTTTAAATCAGTTCTAATTTTTACAAAATAAATCACAATAAATAAGTAATTGTATCTTGTGATTCTGTAGCTTTAAATGCTGCCATCTCGGGGTATATTTTCTAATCAGAATTTATTATAACGATAATAATTCTGACTCATATTTTTCATATTACACCATATGATTGTGTGTGCTGACGTAGCGGTAAACACTCCTGGCGAGGGTAATAGCTATACATCGTCAATGATATCTAACGATTGTCATCATTTTAAATGGTAAACTCAAGGAAGAACTGTGTAAAGAGTGTATCATTTTTTTGGTATCATGCTCAATCCCCATTAAATGGAAATATAAAGCGTAGTGGTCGCAAATTTAAAATAAAAATCAATAAACTAAGGAAACAGAGAAAAATTGAAGATAACTGTATGGTGAGCTACAAAATGAGTAGAGGAACAAACCTATTTATTAACGAATTTGTATGAAATAAAATCATACCGAAAATACCGTGTTACTACAAATGGCTTACTTAATGCCATTTTGATACATACAACAACTACGTACTACAGTTGAAAAGTACCTGTTCTAATTTAGATTCAAATTGATTTCTAAAAGTTTACTTTGTTTTTTGGCCACTAGGCAACAGCTGCCAAAATGTCATGCATCATACATAGATTCAGAATGTACTTATATCCTTGAGTTTGGCACTGTGAGATCTATAATGGACTACCATATATATTTCCGTACGAGTTAACATGGAGTCTCCTACTTAGTATTAAAACAATTCATGCTTGGTGCTCCAAGGGTACGATGGCTGGGTGCGTCTTTTAATTGTCAATTGCCACTGCGTTTTGATTACGTCCCTTTCCTGATGTACCGATTACCCCCCCCCCAAATTTTTTAAGTAGAAAAATTGATAACGCAGAGACCTCAATAGGCGTACGTACATCAACTCACAAAAGTCTCGTCGTAATCGGAGGAATGCACAAACACACAAACTTACTTTTATTTTTTTATATGATGTACATGATGTGTTATTAAAATGAATCGTGTTAAATAAATTAATTAAATCCGGTAAAACCGCTGCTATAATTAACTTCACAAGTAAACCTGTTCTGTAAGAATGAATTATTGTTTGATACTAATCAGGACATACACCGAAGTAAATAAGTTACAATGAAGTAAACCCTTATAAGCGGAGGGTGTGCTACCAATGAATAAAACGTACACTTCTGCAAATTAATTTGAATTACTGCCCAATTCCTAATTATTTTTGTAATTTTATAATGTAATACTAAGTAATTAGAAAGTTGTATATTGTAGGGCTAATTACAAGTTAAGTGTAATAAAAAATTAAAAATTTGCTGACGAATGTTCTTATTTCTTTTAATTTTCAAATTGCACGGGGTTATTTTGGTAATTCTTGAATTATAACGTGCAATTTTTGTAACTCGTCATACTCTTGTACCAATTTTTGTTTGTTTTTGCAAAAGATCCTCCGGAACAAGCTAAGATATCGCCATGTTTTTTTGCATTCGCCCACTTTAACAGCAGTAAAAGTGTGGGATTGAAAAAGTGCAAGAAAGTAGTTTTTGACATTTGATAGCGTATCATTGTTCAAGTACATAGTTCTGGACCAGCATTTAATACTGCATCTGCTAGGCGAGCGAAGCATCATTTCAACATAAGCAAATAGAAGAAGCGGAAAGATTTATTTTGTAGGCATCTAATAGGCCATAATTAGCAATAATTTCTGAATTCCTGTTTCTGTTAGCTTTGTTGTCAAGCTAGCAGAATCTAATTGAAAAAGCTACCAATGTACTTTTTGTCTGAACGAAGACCACCGCATCCAATTCGATAACATACAGATAGTAGCAAAGGACGAGAATACAACTCGCCGGAAACTCATAGAAGCCACATACATCGTACAAGCAGAAAATCCAATAAGCCAAACTAGTGTGGAAATGAAACCCATATGGATTCCAATAATGCGCGAAGAGCTTAAGCGCAATACACCTGCGCAATAGCTTACGGCACAATATGCGCAATAAACTACTGCGAAACCACGAAAAAGCTTAATACATATTCTAATACATAAGTTCTAAAAAATATATATTGGATTACTCAGTGACTCGGTGGTAAATGTGTCAGACTTGTAACTGAAAGGTACAAAGTTCGAATCTGAGAGTAGTCAAGTGCTTGGGAAAGAATCATAACATGAGTTCTACTCAAGTGCGAAAACAGCTCTTCTCAAAACGGAAGCAGAGTCTGCTTCCGAAACGTCGCGCTCAAGGAGCAAAAAGTATGGACCTATTAACTCAACTAATATGAATAATACTACATTACAACTTTTTTGGGTACATTTATTTCGATTTATGCCAGATTTATATTGAAGCTAGCAGAATATCATTAAAAACAAATAAAATAATCCGGTAAATTAGTTCTTGTGCATTTAAGTAATTGTAAACCAATTGATCTGATCCTTTCCTGCGCAATCGTCACATTATGTAGTATTATAGGATATAGAATGTAAGATAGTCATACTAATGCCTAAGTGCGCTTGAATTGCACTATATGCTACTTGACAGTCAATTGGCATCGATGTGACAGCACAACTGATCTGTGGATTCATCTACTATAAGCAGGGTTAAATTCATTTCAACAATGATACGAGGTGGGCTTGTATGGGGCTTCATCGCCACAATCAGCACACAGAAACTGTAAAGAGTTAATTCAGTTTTTTACCGAGACAGAATATACATTTAACGACCGTATGATAAAACAATGGAAACGTGAGATCGCTCCTAGTAACATCAGCGTTACCTTATTTCAACATGGTTATAGAAAAGGCGGAGAGCGTTGAACTAATTTGGACCATATCACTATACTATTAGATAAAAAAGGCTATTTAGAAAAGGTCTATGCTAATGGTGTCTATGTCAGTGGAGAACTGTGAACATCTTCGCAGTAAATGTTCAATAGATACTTTAAAGGTATTCTCTATTTAAAGAGAACGCTACAACAGAATTCTATTATTTTCTCTACTGGATTTCTTACTCACTTGCTGACTCGCTCGCTTGTTCACGCGTCCGTCCATGACTTTCTTATTCGCACTCTAACTTTTAATGGAATTGACATACGCCGCTGATATTTTCACAGTATATTCTTTATTACAAAATAAAGCTTACTATTTAACCCGCCAAACCCCCGATAAACATTCAAGGTATGTGCGAAAAGATATCTAAGCAAGGTCGTCAGTGTCTTGATAACAATACGAGATACGAAAGAACTTCATTAGAGAAAGTTTTAGAGTAGAACGAAATAACAAAATTTTAGGAAACACTTCTTCTTTATAGCTTCCGTTTTCCGCAAAACTCTAATACACTAATTTCGTTAAGGTCGATTCACTCGAATACTTCCCAAAATCTATACGCATACCCCAATTTCGTTAGGGTCGCCGAAATGAATTCTCTCGATGGCCAAATGCCACATTTTTAGCCCATGAGTGTTGATCAGGTTTTGAGCCGAATGTTGCACAAATCCAAAGTTACACACAAATTTCGTTTGGGCAGTGAGTGTTGACCAGGATCATATTTGAGGCGCAACAAAATTTATTCCCTCGAATTTTGCCCAAAATATATATTTATGCAGCTCATTTCAGGTCGCAGAAAAAGGATTTACACGATGATCAAGAGCTATATTTCCCGGCCCATGAGTGTGGATCAACATTTGGGCCGAATATTTCTCCAGCATTTGGGTTAAACGTTGCCCAAAATTTATGTTTATACACCAATTTCGTTGGGGTCGTGGCAAAATTAATTTCTTCGATGGCCAAGAGCCAAATTCAGTAGTGTATATGCGCAGCTCAGGATTTAAGCTAAATTTGAACAAAAGAAATTTATAAAGCAATTACGTTGGAGTGCAGAAAAATGGATTTACACGATGGCTAAGAACTAAATTTTATAGCTCATGAGCGTTGGCCAACATTTGGATCGGTAGTGCCCCAGACTATATTTACACATAAATTTTGATGGGTCGCGGTAAAATTAATTTCCTCGATGGCCAAGAGCCAAATTCTGTAACCATAAATGTTGGTCAGCATTTCAGCCCAATCTGACCCGCAATCTATATTTACACACCAATTTTGTTGGTGTGGTGGCAAAATTGCTTCAATGAATGCCCAAAAGCCAAATTTTGTGTTCCATAACCATTTAAGCACAATTTTGCTCAAAATCTATAACGTATGTACCCATTTCGGTGAGGTTTCGGAAAAGGAATTTCCTCGATGGTCAATAGTTGTAGCCCATGAGTGCTGATCAGCATTCCGGACCAATGTTGCCCAAAATCTATATTTTCACACCAAATTCCTTGGCGTCGTTAAAAATGATTTCGTTTATGGATGACTAAGAGCCAAATTTTGGGGCCCATCAGTGTTGGTCAGGATTTAATGTGGCCCAAAACCCACATTTACACACCAATTTCGTTGGGGTCGCGGAAAAAATTAAATTGATCAATGACGAAAAACTAAATTCTGTAGCCCACATGTGCTTGTCAGCATTTGGGCTAAGCGTTGCTCAAAATTTGTATTTAAACACCAATTTCGTTGAGGTCGTGGCAAGATTAATTTGCACGATGGCCAGCAACCAAATACTGTGGTCCATAAGTGAAGATTCACTAGGTAACCCAGATCTGAACTATACGTCCCATGAGTACATGTCAAAATCTGGGCACGACACCAACTCGGCTACGGCCTGAGGCTTTTATTAACAGGGAGCAACATTCATGTGGCCATAATCGTTTGTTTATAGCCATCCTTGCCACTAAACATATGAAGATTAGATGTTTCAATTACTTTTGGCTGTCACGGAAAACGTCTGGTTTAAATTCAGTTTCGATCTCTTACCATACATAATAATTACACATACAGTGAACAAGTTGACATGCTATTGGTGTATGGGTTTTGTAATGAAATCGGTCGCATAAGTGCTCTAATTTACTACGAGAGACCTTCAAGCCAATTTACCAAACGTTTTCAAAGATTGCAAGGCATATTCATGCAAATCGAAATTTTCAACCAAAAAGTATGGCCTTCGGTTAACTGCACAACAAGGAGAGCGGAGAATGAAAACTAATTTACAAAATACAGCCGAAGAAAACCCAAAGTTTAGAACATAGATAAGCAGTACTGAGAAGTACTGCTCCAGAAGTTATAAACAAACATTTATTACTCCCCAACTGTGTCCAAACGTTATTCAAACAAGACGGTCCACAATTTAAGCATTACAAAAAAATTATATTCATCTATATATGTTGTTCCATTAGGCCTGAAAGAACTAATTCACACAATGAGCATTTTTATAGTGATGAGAACCCTCACGCCACCAAAGTCACCCAGTCTACATTTAAGATTAACGTGTGGGCTGGAATAATTGACTATATTATTCTTCGATCTGTTGTAACGTCAAATCGATGAAATGCAGAAAATTATTTGTACTCTCTGTAACACAATTGATATTTTACCTTATGGACGATTAACCGCTATTAATTCTTGATGACATGTGGTTCATGTAAGATGGAGCACTTCCCTTTTATCGAGAATGTTAGAAATCACTTATATAATGAGTTTCCTAGACGATGGATTATGAAGGGAAATAAAGCTCCTGTAGAACGGCATCGACGAGCATCGGATTTGAATACATCTGACTTTTTTGTGAGATGCTTTAGAATCAAGGATGTATTCGACACCAATTGATAATATTCAAAAGTTACAAAATCGCATTTTGAATGCAGTTAACGATTAGGCAACAACGCAAAAACTTTGCTGAGAATTCACGTTAACGGCTTGCTAAGAATATTGTAGTGAAGACAATGGTAACCATTTTGAGCATTTACAACATATTGTTGTTTCTTTGTTACATAGCTGTGAAGGAAACGAAAGAAAAATGTTTTCAATATTTTTCTTAAACCTCATCTATCTCTCTTACTATTCAATATTGGACTATGGTATGTTGGATTATATATTTTAAGCTGATAAATCTCCCCAACAGAATGTTATTGTCTCACCTATTGTTACATATTCCCTACATGTTTCGATTCATTTTTATGTACCTATCTATGTTTTTCATTTTCTAGGTGATTTACTTACATTATACTTACATTATAATAATTTTTATTATCTAAGGTAAGACATCTTTAGTACTGTAATCAACATTGCTCGTCATTTAGTAAAAAAGTTACATTCTACCTTAAACTTTTCAAAACTAGTAGAATGAATGCGAAAAGGAAAAGAACTTACAGTACACAACGAATTCACTGATTCAATTACTTTAATCGTAATGCTGTCAACACCCAAAAAACTAATCATAAACAGATTAGAGTACTGTATAATCTATGCACGATCTTTCTTTTAATTAGGTTAATGAATATCGTGTTTTGTTTTCAGTGCAGATACTATAATCTACAATCGTACAAAAAAAAATTGTTTCTTGTATGATGAAATGTAAACTAATTAATGTTTCTTTTTCAGCTTTAATATTCTACAATTTCATAGGCGTGTATACTTCATACCGCCCGGTGCAATACCACCACGTTTACCATGGGCTCTTTAATATTGGTGCTCCAATTTTCTGAGTTCGGTAAGGGCTGCCCTGTCACTATTCCTGTGTACTCGCCAACACGCACTAGCCAAGCGTACTGTTTTAATGGCTAAACCCTTAAAAGATTCGTCGTGAGGATTCTGAGGGGGACAAAAATTCGTCAACGCCAAAATCAACTAAGAAGAGCAAGCTCTGCCAGGAATTAAACCCTGCCCCATTCGGATGTACAGGAGGTCAGGACTCAAGCGACCTCGGTCATCGAAAGTACCAACATTCGGATACATTACTGCAACATACGTGGTATCAGGTCGAATCTTATTCCTGTTCACCTACACCTGGAACAAGTGCAACCGGACATTCTGTTTCTATTAGAAACAGATTCCCTGACCTATAATTTCCCAGATACAACCTCCACTCTAACTTTCTCCTTAAAGGCGGAGTATGTGAGTATACCATGGGACAATGCAGCTTGTAAGAAGGTGTCCACTTTGAAAAACAACAAATTTGACGTGATTTGGTTCAAACATTCTGGTGCTCAATTTGTGAAATTCTACTGTTGTTTGTATAGGTCTCCCACTGATAATAACTTTAGTTTGAAAATAGACTAACTTTTATCACGGTTTCCGTCTTGCGATATCTCAATCCTGGGAGATTTTAATGTCCACAACTCCAATTGGCTTCAATTTTCATCTACCAGTAATCCCGCAGGTCATAGTGCTGAAGCATTTGCTGTATCCTGTGATCTCACACAAATGATTTCCGAACCCACCAGAATCCCTATAACACAAGAGTCCTTTACCCACTTGGTCAATCAGACCACTGCCTAATCGAAATGACTTCCTCTGTACCCCATCCCACTGTTACTCGAAAAACAGATAGAACTATTTGGTATTTTAAATCAGCTAACTGGAGCGAACCGCGAGATTATTTTTCAATTTTCCCCTGGCCTGGGCATTGCTTTAAACGGTCTTCCTCTGCAAACATTGTTCTTTCAATAACTGAAGTTGTGCTGATGGGCATGGAGTTATACATTCCCAAAAAACAACCATGGTTTAATAGGGATTGCACTGATACATTAGCGCATCTGTCGAAAACCACACCGACTATATTGCCGCAAGGAATAGTTCCAAAAGCATCATCACCACAGCCAAAAAGATGTGAAGAACGTAAATGCAAAGAATTAGTGTCACGTCCTTTGGGTAGTCATAAATCTTGGTCATTAACTAAAGCCACCAGTAAAAACTTTACTATATCTTGCTTTCCACCCATGACGTCGCGTCACGGAGCTGTAGAAGCTGATCCTACTGACCAAGCCAAACTCTTTATCTATTATTTTGCATCAAATTGATGTCTCAACGATTCTGGTAATATTGTGTCCTCGCCCAAATCTACCCCAAACGCTATGAAACCAATCCACTTACTAGAGTCAATTATCAATAAATTTGACTCAAACAAGGCGACAGGCTCCGACGGTATTCCAGCTATCGTCCTTAAAAAATGCTACCCCGAGCTATCACCTGTATTGTCCAGCTGTTTTAGATCTCCATGTCATCTGGAGAGTCTCCCTCATCGTGGAAGTTGGAAAATGTCCAATATATTCCTAAAAGGGCAATAAAACCGATCCTCAAACTATCGGCGAATGGATATCACTTCGATTCTACCCACAATCATGGAAAAGGCCATCAACCACCAACTACTTTCGATCCTCAAGTGCAATAAATTCCTAAGCGACCATAGTATGGATTCAGACATAGTCGTTCAATGGGTCACCTTACTTTGGAATAACGCATTAAAAAGTCCGGTGAAACAATCGTAGTAGCTTTATATATTTCAAAGGTTTTTGACTAGGTTTGGCACAAGTACCAAGCTCACCTGGTTCGGCTTATCGGATACGCTTATCAATTGGATCTCCAGTTTTCAGACGTATTGTCGTCGATGGGTACAATTAACGCGGGCGTACGCCAAGGATCCCACACTTTCCTGCTATACATAAATGACCTCATTTCCTCAACAACTAACCCGATCCATTGCTTTGCAAACGACAACACTCTACGTTGTAGTTCTTCTTAGTTTTCCCACAACAATAAGTCTAGCCAGGACTTTAAAGTGAAAATGGCTGCCTCAATCAACAGTGACTTAGAACGTACCCTTGAATAAGGAAGGATCTACTCACGTTCAACGCCGACAAACCCACTGTGGCCAAGAAAGGCAAATATTAGCCTGTCTGGGAATAATATTAGTGGAAAAAATAAAAGGTTGCATACTACATTGTCTTATAACTCAGCAAGAAACGACTTAATGAGCAAATGTGATTTTTTTATATAATTTACATACATTTGAACTAGGCGGATAATAATTTTCCTACTTTATAATGTACTGCGTGTCTAATTTACAATGCAATTTCTGATATTACTTCTTGTAATGCCCGTAATCAATTCAATTTTAGTTGTGGTAATTTTATGAAATTAAAAAATAATTAGAATTACATCAATATCTTGCATACACCAAAAATTAATTATTCGTGTCACATCTGATACAAATTAAGCTGATATTTATTTTTGAAAATAAATTAAAAATATACCCATCCTGTATTCAAACAACCTTACGCCATCCATGATCTATTACAAAGTTTCAGAATTAAATACCATAACTCACATAAGTTAGTGTTACAGTTACATAATCTGTGTTAATTAAGGATACGTGAAATTCTCATTGCATCCGTGAAAGCCTGATTTACAATATGCTGTGCAAGGCATCGCCAGCCGGATTTTTCGAAAATCGCAAAGGATACCGTTTGGATTAATGAAAATTATCAAGAAAAGCCGACAATCTTAATTTCACTCTTTTAACTTAAGTCTCAACACTTGAATTTATAAACTAATAAAACCGTATATTTTGTTTGTTTTTAATTAATTCTTTTAATGGAAGTAGTGGATTATTTATTAATGAGTTAAAGAAACGTGTTTAGTCTAATATTCATTTTATTTAATTTAACATTATAAATGGGTACACATAATTGCTCTCTACAAATTAAGTAATGTTATTAACCTCAGCAACCATATAAAGTAAAATGCGACGTTTAATGTAGTTTTAATATAAATACACCTATCTAATCCTTTTGAGCTAGTGTACGAAGCATAGCACAAAGCAGTAATATTTTATTATACTTCATGCACCAATAAATATACATCTTTCTAAATAACGTGAATGCTTGTACATTAAACGCTAGATTAATGTGATTTACGGAATGAACTTTACTCTTAAGAACTCTATGCAATAAATGAATATTAGGTACAAATTAGTCTCCTTCCGGAACTTTTGACATCAATAATTCCCAAGTTTTGGATATTACTCTAATTGTAAATTAAAAGAATAAATTTCACAACGTGAAATTATAAGTTAATGAAAGAAATTATAAAAATGAGCTTCATTAAATTTACTTCTACAGATATTGTTACGTTCGGTATTGCAAGTGTATTTCCTAATTATAAATGGTAGCTTGTTAATAGACATAATCGCTGCTTCAGCCATTAATAACGCATTAAGGCATTGACGCCTAATACCAAAATAGCGTTAATTAATTCCTATAGAAAACATTGTCAAGGTTAACTACCTTCCACACGGGAATTTTTATAATATTGTAAGTAATTTCAGATAAAAGCAATTTTGTTGAATTTCAATTTATTTGCTGTTTAAGTTTTTACCTATTTAATGAATAAATCAATAGATTTGTAGATAAGGAAATTTCTAACACATTACTATTTCATTAATTTAATATTTCTTTATTTCAGATATTGTTAACAAACACACCAAAATGGTTTATTAAACAAGTCATGCGTTAGTACAGTGTGTCCCGATTTCGTTGCTTTAGTTGGTTATAAAGACATCCTTGTTATTATCAAAGATAGACAGTTGCAGTTTTACCATTACCTTGTTGACCTAGATTTCATAGCAAAATCGAAAATTTAGTATCTTGTTTTATTTTCGACTTACAGCCAAACGTCGATATTTCTACACTTTGCCGAATTCAGTGGTGTGCTTAGAATTTTTCTAAGGAGCGCCGGTTTTTGAGTAATAATGTAAACTTACATTTGTTTAAATGGGAATCATAGTTGGCTTAGTAACCATCAGCTGCGTTTCAAAAATATAAATTTTCCTGAAAAAATCTTCCAAAATTTTTTTTTCAACATGACGGTGGCCCAGCCCATAATGCTTTGGCCGTGTGGAATTACTTCCCAAATCCTTGGATTGCAACATTCTGTTCCGTTTTGATAAGTTAAGGTTTTGAGAAAACCACATAGGAAGAAATCCAGTATTGACAGATCTGGAGATCGTGGCGGCCATAATACCGAACCGAATGTTGCTATCCAGCGATTTGGGAAACGGTTATCTAAATAATTCCTCACTGCCAAAGCATTATGGGCTGGGGTACCGTCTTGTTAAAAATAATATTTAGAAGATGTTTTTCAGGATATTTATATTTTTGAAAAACTAAGAAAGAACTGCAGCTGATGATTGTCAAGCCAACTATGATTCCCATTAAAAAAAAATGCAAGTTTATATTATTACTCAAAATCCGCACCCTGTAGAAAAATTCTAAGCACGCCACTGAATTCGACAAGGTATAAAATATCGACGTTTGGCTATAAGTCGAAAACAAAACAAGATATTAAATTTTCGATTTTGCTATGAAATCTAGGTCAACAAGGTAATACGTGAATGTTAAAACTGCAAACGTCTATCTTTGATAATAATAATAGTATTAAGCGAGCTACAAGACATTGAAAAAAGTGTAGAAATGTCGACGTTTGGTTATAGTCGAAAACAAAAGGTATAAATTTTCGATTTCGCCATGAAATCTAAGTCAACAAAGCAGTACGTGAATGTACAAACTGCAAACTTCTATCTTTGATAATAACGATAACTTGAAAAAACAACTAAAACAACGAAATTGGTACACACGGTACAGCACCGTAGCCTGTGTTTACTCTTAAAATCTAACTATACATTGATCAAAGAAAAGAGTTTAAACTAAATAACTATTTATGCCATGCTGTGTTAAAAAAAGTGATGCTTATAACTGAGTTGAGTTATGTTTAAACTTTTTTCTGAAAAAAGGAAGGTCAACGTGTTTCCCCAAGGGGAAGGATGGGACTGCTTGAGCTTTCCAAGTTCCTTCAACCACAGTGATGGATTCCCAACACAGAAACAATACATGATGGGACGAAGGATGGGTGGGGTTTTGAGGGTTCTGAGGGGAAGTTACTTTCCAAGCACTCGTCTAAATAGCCGCACATAATGTAGGAATATGTAGTGACCATGCCGCTAAAAAAACTGATATAATGTGGAAGGTAACGGGACTCGAACCCATTACCTCCTGAATACCAAGCAGATCGTATTACGACTGACCTAGCATCTCAGTTGAAACATTTGTTACAATCACGGGCAAAACTTCTATTAAATTCATTAAATATTGGTTTTTATATGATAATAACGCTTTAATACATAGTGATTGTATGAATTAACCTCTGGACCTTTTGGGAAAAACGTGCGAACACGTGAAATTTTATTCTTATTTGCGCATGTTTTTCCATTAAAATTTAAATATACAGGGTGATTCGTGTAGGAGGTATGATGTTGTCGACACTTTTTAAATGGCAACCCCCATTTTTCATTTCGGAATCTGAAAGAGCGTTTTTTTTCCGTACGCAAAGGTATAGGTGAGCGTAGGTGAAATGAAGATAAAATAAGAAAAACGATTTGAACATTTAAAAAGTATGGAATCTATCGACAATAAAACTTCGACAACAACTAAATTAAGTATTCAAATCGTGCAACGTTGGCTGTCTGACAGTAACCATAGCGACCGATACTGTTTTTTATTCCTGTCAGCGATCTTGTCTTTGTTACAAGTAGTGCATGTTAAATGTTTAAGGAGTAGTAACTCTTATTTTGTACAAAATTAATAAACTAACAATACGAGAAAGAATTGAAATTCTGTGCATGATTGAATTTGGAAACAGGATGCGTACCGAAAAAGAAGTAGTTTAGCTGTTCACTGCAACCCATCCTAATCGGCAAGCTATTAGCCGTGAAATTGGGCATGTTCGTGATCTTCCTAAATCTGGCCGACCCTCCATAAGAGAAGACGATCATTTGAATGTTTTGACGGCACTAGAAGAAAATCCTCACTCATCAATTGACAAGTTCGTTTCTAATCTCAACATGGCAGCATCAACAGCACAAAAATTGTAAAAAGCAAAGCTATGGCTTGTCTATGAGTTGTCTACACACGATTTTAATCGGCGAAATTCCGTGAACAAACAGCAGTTATATGTAAAAAAACATTTTTTTTTATGAAGCTATCCTTGTGTTTAACGACCGTGTCAATAGACGAAACTGCCGTTATTGGGCTATCGAGTATCCCCGAGGATGATGTAGTATCGCACCCACATCCCCAGAATGTGAAAGTGTGGTGAAGCATAGTTGATGAGACAATTCTGGGACCCTTTATTTGACGTGACTATAAACGGGGCAATATATTTTCTTCAGAACGACCTTATTCCTGCACTAACAGAATTGTATCCAGATATACAGGAAATGAACTTTTCTTTCAACAAGATGGTGCACTTCCACATTATGGAGAACTAGTCCGGTCTTATTCAGACGAGACGTTCCTGAATCGTTGGGTAGCGACAAGAGGGCCCATTGGGAGGCCAGACAGATCGCAGATTAGTCACCTCAAAATTTCTTTTAATGGAGATACTAAAACAGTCAAGTGTACGTTAGTAAGCCGAAAAACGTAAGAGGATTTAAAAGCAAACATTCTTGACGAGATAACACATATACCTCCTAAAGTGATAGAGACTGTTCGAAAGATTTTATTTATCATCTTGGCTACTGTCAGGCAGTTAACGGTGCACAATATGAATAATGTAGTTGTTTTCAAAGTTATTTTTGCTATTCAATTTCGTCCTTTTTAATTGTCAAATCGTTTTTTCTTATTTTATTTTCATTTCACCTGTCACCTATACCTTATCGTACGTAAACAAAATTGTGTTCCTTAACATCCGTAATAAAAAATGGGGGTTGTCGTTTAAAAAAAGTGTCAATGAAACCATACCTCCAACACGAATCACCCTGCTTGTTTAAATTTTAATGGAAAAATGAGCAGATAAAATAATATTTGACGTGTTCAAGCGGTTTTCCTAAAAGTTATTGGTTACATTTTTAAAGAATTTGTCCAGTGCTGACATGTTTGAATAAAATGCATAACAAAATTAATTAATTTCATTTACCAGTGAAAAACACAGTTATGATTTAAACATGTTTATAATTAGGCTCTACTTATGCGCCATTTTGCGCCTCTGTAATTAGTTTTTGCGTCCCAATAGAAAACAAGTTGTAGCAATAATTCTATAAACACGGCTAAGTTCACAGAGCTATAAATTTTTCGATAAATAATTTTATTCTTTATGCCGTCACAATAATAGTTTTTGCCTTCATAGGGAAGAAGTGATTGTAAAATTACATTGACACGGAAAACTTAACAGCCGTGAACTTCGGCAAAAATCAATTTTTATACACTAATTAGACGTCATTTATGCGGCATTTTTAACCACTAAAATAAAATTTTCCACCCCAGTTGGAAATAAGGTATCCCAAAAGTTACATCGGGAGGGCTAACTTCATATCACTGTATGTAAATTAATCTTTTCTTGTGCCACAATTAGGCACTTATTATGCCCATTACAGTTTTACAATTTTGCGAGCTTATAAAAAAAAGTTATTGTGAAAATTACATGAAGACAGCAAACTTCACAGCCGTGAACTCCTGATAAATCAGTGAAGTGATTAGTAGGGAATTATGAACAAAATTATTTATGACGCAGTTCATGGATCTGGAGTTAGCCGTATCAATGTAATTTTGCAGTAACTTCTTTCTTATAAGAACAAAACATACACCTGCTATGAAGCATCTTTTATATGATCCCTGCTAATTTAATACCTCACATAAATACAAAATGGAGTTATATACATGTGTGTCGGCTAGGTCTGTTTAATGTATTGTTTGACAGTATCACGTGAGTGCATTTAGGAAGTTATATTTATTAAAATGTTACATAAAAGCGAACAAGGTATTGTAATATATTCTGTTTCTTTTGGACATGGAGCAGAAGGAATTATTGGGAGGCAAAGAGTACTTCTGTTTTACGAGTAGATGCTTTAGTAGCTGACAAAAGATGGTCAAAGGTGATCAACCCATTATGAAGTTGAAGACGCAGATATTCCTAACATATTAATAGAGTCTAAAAACTTCAGATCTGAGTCATTCATAGCTACAACAAGAAATGGTTGATCATTTTTGGTATTAAGTATTAAGAGTAGACTGAGATAAACTACAATGAAGAGTGCTGTCGTCTGAAAATTATCGGATTCGGTTAGTTGTTGAAGAAATAAGGTTATTTATATGTAGCAAAAGGAGTGTAGGAACTACTACTGCTTGATGAGCGATGAGTTTCACAAGTAAACATTTAAGCGAAACTTGCTAAAATGCTTTTGAAATATCTAAATCGACTATTTCACCGAATCTTTCTAATGTATTGTTTCAAACTTTGGTCGTATATGATAAACTGCCCGAAACCATATTGGCGGTCACTATGAAGTTTGTTAGATTGAAAGAAAGAAAGTAGTTGCTGATTGATGGCTTTTTTTTATGACTTTAGACAAAATAGAAGTGATAGGTCGGTGATTATATGAACCCATGTTGTCGCCTATTTGGGGAATAGGTTGAACATTGCTAACTTTCATACAAAATTAAATCTCCCAGGAGGCATAGAGATCAAAAAGAGCTTAGATAGGACTGGTACTAGTTCGGGTGAACATTTCCTTCAGACAACAGCTGATACTGCCTGGGCCAGTCACCTTATTGGAAACGAGCCTACCGATAATTAACTCAAGGAACTAGTATCGAAAATGAATTGGTGTCGTGTCGTATGAAGAAGAGTTGACTAGAGGCACATATTTTCCAAAATCACAAAAAGATTGGCTGTGTTTTCAAGATAATCTGCTACAGATCCGTCAAAGGTGTCATAGGGAGTAATGAGGACCAATTTTTCTATTGATGGCTTGAGCTAAATTAGGACTACCAAAGAATATGTAGCTACCTTGTTGTCTTTCATTACATAGGTAGAGAAGAATTGAAGCCAAATATATAATAAACATTGAAATCCCTCAACATTGAGTTGTCGCAAGATGGAAACTGACAGAAGGTAGTAGACTTTCAAACTAAGATAGTTAAAGAAATGTTCTGTATCATAAGTGTTTTGTAGCTGTGGTTTCATGTTAGTTGAGTTGATCGGCCTACTTCCACAGTTTTTGCTTTTTGAGCGTAAAGAAATGTTGAAAGTGTTATTGTAACATGTATAGATTAACAGTAGATTTTCACAATTTAGAACGTGATTATTAATTTTATTAAATACATGAATAAAAAGTTTACCTCGAGTACGATCTGAACCTATGACATCTACTTTGCTAGAGTAGCCCTCTGACCAACTGAGCTATCGAGATGCAAGCCTCAATTTTATTCCCAACAACAGTGATGTTGTCCTTTAGATACGTACACATTCATCATTTATACTGAAAGTTAGAGTGAAGGTTGGATTGGCACTATATTAAGTCATTATAGAGGTACTTTTTTTGTAAAGGCATATATGTTTGTGTATATGTGTTGCGGTAAAAGCAATCCATTGAGAATTGGTGTCCGATCTTTCGACGTCTAATTTTATTCATGCTTTTAAAAGATTTCCGTGTTGAATTCAGATCGAGTAATAATTTTATCGGCGCTAAAGCTGAGCTAAAAGATCTGTTTGATTTGATTAAGTCTGAACATTTTCAAAACATCTTGAAACAGAGATTAGTGTAAAGGAAATGCAACGGAATTTTATTCCTCCTAGCGCACCCCATATGGGTGGAGTGTGGGAAACTAATATAAAGAGCGTCAAATCTCATTTATTTAAGACTATGGGGGATCAACTATTGATCTATGAGGATATAAACACAATTTTGGTTCAAATGGAATGTCTGCTTAACTCTATTCCTTTGTGCGTTCTTTCCTCAGACCCATCGGAACACGTTGCACTAATAAACTTAATAGATATTATTACAAGTTTTTGTTATGAACGAATAAGTTCAAAGGTGAATATGTAATTAAAAATTATTATTAATTTTATTAAATACATAAATAAAAAGTTCACCTCGAGTAGGATTTGAATCTACGACCTGTACTTTGCTAGCGTAGCCCGCTAACGAACTGCGCCATAGAGATTCAAGCCCCAATCGATGCAAATCTTGTCTTTATAAAACTGATTTATATATGTAGAACCGATGTAAATTCTAAATATACATCAGTTCTACATACATAAAGACAAAGTTTGCATCGATTGGGGCTTGAATCTCGATGGCGCAGTTGGTTAGCGCGGTACTCTAGCAAACTACAGGTCATAGGGTCAAATCCTACTCGAGGTAAACTTTTTATTTATGTATTTAATAAAATTAATAATAATTTTTAATAAATTCATTGATCATATGGTGTAACATTTTTGGAAGCGTTGGCACCTTAAGTATTTGAAAACCATGCAAACACGCGAAAAGTGGAATACAATTACAAATACGATTAAAAACGATACGATCGTTCTCCCTCAGCAACCCTATGTAGCGTCTTTACATTGGCTATTAGGGCGAATTATACAAGTGTTCCCCAATGTTGATGGAATTGTGGAAGTGAGAACGAAGAGTGGAACGTATAAACGTCCAGTCACAAATGTACGTCCCTTGTTCACTCAATAATGGCTAGTTCTGTTATTGTTAAAAAAAATTGGTTTCTTTCTCTTTCAAACATAAATTTTGTTCCTTTAGTTACTTTGATTATTAATAGTAAGTATATTCAAATATTTGTGGTTGAGTGAGTTATGAAGGGTTCTTCAGGGTGGCTGGAAATGTTTGTTTTTTTTAATATAAAATATTACATTCATTTTATTTAATGTAACGTAAACTTGAAAACTATGTTTCTCTGTTATCTGCCAAGGTTGTACGATATAATACATATACCCGTGCGATGGTCATCACGAATACGGCCTATTGTTCAGTTTCCGTTGGTAATTTATTTGTGAGATATATTCAAGTAATTAGAATTAGAGGGCAGTATCCCTTTTCCTTTTATTTTCCCATCCACACGACTGTATTTAAATATTTTTTTTGTATGATTGTGGACCTGAACAGGCTAAATTTCGCCTATCGTGCTAAAGCACACTAAACACTTAGGAGAATGGATGTCAATAGATGCCTATGAACAGCTACCTTAAATTTTCTCATATCATAAGTGAGAGGAAAGCAGGAACTAGGGAGATCATTCCAGAGTTTAGAAGCCGAGTATAAAAATGTGGATTGCGCCCGTTTCGTACGACAAGTGGAGATTTGTACTGCATACTGATGATGTGAATGAGCGAACCGAGTGTTTCTCGCAAAGATAGCCCGAGATGGTATCAAAGAATATAATTCAGCAGCACAATAGCCGTTGTAATAACGATAATACAAAGAAAGAACTGAAACCATCCTTCTATGTTCAAGGGACTGTACGTGAGAAGTTAAGGACGGGTCATTTATAAGCCTAATCGCTCTCTTTTGAATACGATCAACGATATCGAGGGCGTATTGGGGAGCACTAACCCAGAGGTGAGAATTATATTCCAGATGTGGCCGAATTTGGGCCTTATACAGCAGAAGGAGTTGTCGAGAGGTAAAGTACTGCTTAGATCTGTACAAAAAGCCTATTTTACGAGCAGTTGTTTTAGTAGCTGACAGAAGATGGTCAACTTATGAGAGATTTGAAGATAGTCATACCCAACAGAGTAATAGAGTCTGAAAACTTAAGAACTGAGTCATTCATACTCATAACAGGAAATGATCGATCTATTTTGGCGGACACAAGGCAACACTGAGTTTTGTTAGCATTAAATTTAACTAGATTATTGCTTCCCCATTCGAGAATACGTTGAATGACTTTGTTGATTGAATTTGCCATTTTAGCTTTAATTTCTTGATTTGACATAGAAGGTGGATGGATTATCACTATGAGTAGACTGAGGTGAACTACAGTGAGGAGTACTATCTTCAGCAAAGCAATGGATGGGGTTAATTGTTGAAGAAATAAGGTCATTTATGTACAGCAGAAAAAGTGTAGGCGCTATAACCGATCCCTGTGGTACGCCCGCGTTAATGCTAACTTCTTTTGAAAAAAAGTCATCATCGACGACACGTATCGTCTTCTATCAAGGAAACTAGAAACCCAGTTGATGAGCGTATCATATAACCCAAACGAGGTGAGTTTGGCAAGTAAACACTTATGCCAAACTTGGTCAAATGCCTTTGAGATATCTAAAGCGACTACAACTGTTTCACCGGGCTGCTCTACTGTATTGTTCCAAACTTGGGTCACATATGAATATCACCTGTTGAACGACTTTGCCTAAACCAATATTGGTGGTCACTTAGGAGTTTGTTAGTTTCAAGGAACGTGCCAGTTGCTGATTGATGGCCTTTTGAAAGAAATTCCGTAAATTACTCCATCGAGCTGACTTAAAACACCACAAGGTTCTATCGGTTTTACGAACAACAGTAGCAGATAGCAAGGCAAGTGCCATTCTTGTTTACAGTCCACTTATAATAAACAGTCCTAGTAACGAACATCCAATAATTTTAATAGGATACCAAATGGATGAAATTGCACCTTCAATATTATATAGAAATAAAATCTCGTTTCCATTTTAGTTTGACATTTTTTGTTTACTAACATATGATTTGATTTTGGCAATCAATTTGAGTTGTTGCAGAAATTCACACAGTACTCAATGTTTCGAATGGAAAATGCAGATTATGCTTGAAGAAAAATAGTATATTCGGTGCTGACATTGTTTCGGTTATTTCGCCAAATCATAAAAGCTCAATAATATCAAACTTCTACACCTAATGTAATAATCCACTACTTCTAGTTTCGTTATAAAAAGTCATCTTCTTGACATACACTTTGTTAAAAATGGTTCGTTTTCATACAAGTCTCATTTTACTACTAGTGGTAATACGTGATTTTCATTTTTTTCCTTTTCACTGCAGTGTTTAAAATATTGCTAGACGCGTGCATATGAAAATCGCCGCTGGCGAGTACATACGCTCAGAGCAGTGGTCTGGAGCAATTTACTTACGAAAGTGTTCACCAAAATCTTCTTCATAAATATTTTCTAATAAGTGGCGGAGCTCATTCTCGGTTAAATATTTTTGTGCCATTTTATCGCGAAAAGCAAGTAACGCTACTACGTAATATACGCAAGCACGTCTTATGTTATCAACGCGTATAGGCATTTTCAGAATTTATTGCAAAAAATTGCATGATTGCATTGATGGGGTACAATGCACTTTTTAACAAGTCAACGTAGTGTCGCCTTGCAAGCGACAGTACTCGACTCGAGCAAGAATCCAATAAAACACGGAATCCGAGTACTAGCTTTGGGAATTGGAGCAGTAAAGAGGTTAAGGAATTTAACAATTGTAGGTAGCGGGCCGCAACAAACATTTTTTAAATCGAGATTGTTACCGCGATAGGAAAGTTAATTAATGGGGTTTAACATATTTTATTAAATATTCGTTATTTGAGCATGGTTTTCGGGATATTTTATTTTGTAACTAATACTTGGCTAATGGTTAAAACATGTTTGAGGTTTGACTAGCAGATGTACGCTTAAAAGCTGCTTTACTGAAGGGGCGTAACGAATCATTGGAAATTCTTATGCGCACATTCTTGATGTAAAAATGTCACTAGTTAGTAATTAATTACGTCGGCACACACTGCAATCAAAGACCTCTTTGTTTGTACGTTGACCTAAATGTAATGCTTGTTACGAACGAATGCATATTCTTAAAATTAAGATGTCGTTCAATAAGTAATTAATATGAAACTATTCCACCATAATAATTTTTTGTTTTTTTATTACTTTTCAAAAATGGGGGTTGATTGCGGAAGTAAATGTAGTTAGTTTGGCATCGGGGGAAAAGGAGTAGTGACAGTGTCGACCGAGCCAGAACGATTTGATTAATTAAATACCTTCATTGTAAACAGTTTATGTTTAAAATATTCCTTGAGTCTAAATTTTCTTTGAATTAGCCAACGCTAATTTGTCTTTTCTACCTGGTGTTAGTTTTAATGTGTTTTTCAAATATTAATCTATAAATACCAGTCACCCTTTTTGAAGTTAAACCGCGTATGTTAACGATTTGTGTCTGTGATCAATTAAAGGAATATTCAAGTGTAAGTAGGTATTTTTATATAAATTAAGGCTGGCAGCAAAAATCTACAGGCCTATATAACGCATTGAAGATCTAACATTGCCTTGCAAAGGTATCTTATTCGCACGCGGGATCATTAAGCTCAAATCTGCTAAAATAAAAGACAGTACAGAACTCCCTTTGTGTGAATTGGCATTGTTGTTTGTTGTTTATATTTATATTTGTGTAGAGGTGGTCATGGGCGAACGAGTACAGGATACCGCTTGATTACTAATTGTAGGAGGCAATTGCCAAGTAGGTACATACTTCCGGGTCCAGATGACCATTAAATACCTCGAATTTTATTTTTATTGTTGCATAGATGAATGTGTAACCTCAGAAAGGAGCCCTGTACTTTTCTAACGCACTCAAACTAATATATTGGTCACGATGTTATGATCCATTTATGACGTACCCTTGTAAGGCTTGGTTTTAATGAGTTTTTTTTGTCAGTTTGTTAAGTAGAATTGTTTGCCTGCGAATTAATTTCTCTTTATATACTTTATGTACGTGTAAGTTCCTTGTTTATTTTCTTTTGTCCTTACCTTTACCTTATTATCACCTGTACAATTTTACTGTTGTTGTATTTTATATGTACCGTAATTTACCTTATTGCTTTATGTGCTTGTTTACTTAAAGACCGACATGATTGGTTTTAAAGAGCCATATGTTTGGTATTACTATTTTTATTCTGATTATTTATGACACAATTGTGAGTGTGACATGTTTTTGTTATTTTATTGTTTTTATTGTTGTATAGATAAAGGGGCGCTGTATTTTTCTAACGCACTCAACCTTATATATCGGTCACGATGTTATAATCTATTTACAACTTACCCTTGTAAGGCTTTGTTTAATTAGTTTTTTTGTCAGTTTTCCTTGTCTATTTTCTTTTGTCCTCGCCTTTACCTTATTATCACCTGTGCAATTTTACTGTTGTTGTATTTTATATGTACCGTAATTTGCCTTATTATTTTATGTGCTTATTTACTTAAAGACCCGCATGATTGGTTTTAAAGAGCCACATGTTTGGTATTACTATTTTTATTCTGATTATTTATAACACAATTGTGGGTGTGACTACATGGGTTTTTTTATTGTGTTTATGTATAGTAAAACTGCTTTTTATTTATTTTTCTCTTAATATTATAATTTTGTACGCACTTTAACCTGATTTAATGGTGTTTTGTTATATATTGTTTTTTTTTTTTTGTTATTTGATTTATTAATGTACTTGTGCAATTACTTGTTTATGAATAACGTGGGTTTTATTGGTGGTTCTTTCCCACAATAGTACAATAACAGGCTGAACCACCATTGCGCAAAGCTCGTTAATTTTAATTTGAGTAGTTTCATTTTTTTTTTACCTGTCCCACATGACGCAACACTTACCTCATCCAGCCTATCTAATTCCAATAGCACAACGTGCCTACCACTAGACAGCCACTTCGTTTGATCAGATTTGAGGTTTGCGAGTAATTAAATATCAAACTTGTAAATAAATTCTAATGCATAATTATTGCCAGGAAGGTTAAAGTAAGGCAAGCAATTAATTTGAGTAATAGTAATATTATTGTCAGTAAAGTCAAGATAAATCACTTACCGATTGTCTTGTGATTGTATTTGTACTATTGCAAATTCTAGAACCAAACAATGGCTAAGTGATTTATCTATCTTTTCAAGATAGGGTACCAGGGGCACGCTACACAATTGATTATTATTATTCAAAAATTACAATTATTTGTTATCAAAATTAGAGTTATACTTTGAGAAGTACGGCGCGTAATAATAAAATGTATACATTTTAGTTTAATCGAAATGAATCAAAACGTATCGAATGAATAAATTACAAAAAATCTTGTGTAAAACACGGTGCAAGATTGCTTGTTTTTTGCATACGAGGTGTTTGACAACTCGCTACTCTCGTGGTCAAAGCCTGACATCTAGTGCAAAAAACACACTTTTTGCAACTTGTTATATAAATAGCTATTTTTTCTATATTGCAAAAAGATTACATTACTAACATGCCATTTGGTTATAAATGACATGACAACCAACATTTGAAAATGTTAAAGACTTTTTACATCCTGAAACCGGTTAAAAGTATAGTATGTGAAATCATGGGACTATTTTCGTGCAAATTAAAACAATTAAGCTGTAAGTGAAAGGTTCAAATCGTAACGGACTGCGTACAACATGAGTTGAGTAGTGTGCTACAACGTGAAGGATAACTTACTGGAACCCTTGACTAATAAACGTATACGTTTATATTTAAAGCCAGAACTAAGGAGAATGTCTTTTTAATCTGTTGAGAAGACGGCGACCGTAAAGCCGTCGACAATAGGAACTGTAATGCTAGATGGATGAATAAATGGTTTGAGAGTGTTTCGCCTGCAACGCTATTTTGCTGTACATAGAAATACGTTAATTCCGATCATTCAAAGGGCTGCATCGGCGAGATCGTATATACATTCCGATGAGCAACCGCCATATGCGAAGTATATGGCGGCTGCTGATCTAATTTCTAATTACTTTACGGTGAACCATGAGGAAAGTTATGTAGATACAGGAGTGCCGCTATACATCACCTGTAATAAAGTGTGGATTATGTACTGTGGAAAATATTACAACGGAATGAGAAAAATCGTTTTATTGCTTACGTATATGATACATTCCGGATGATATGTGTTTGGTGTTTAGTTTTAGTTTATTATTTTCCTTTAAATGTAAAATTGTAAATGTTTAAAATAAAATCATTTTTATAAAAAACACTTTTGAATATGGTTACGCTGCTTAAACCCGTAGGCCTCACATTACAAGTAATAAAGTAGACGCCTTTGTACTGACCCAAAAAATTCTTGGAATTTGTTTATTTATACTCTTAGATTTGTTTTGCGTACATTAACAGAATTCTTATGCATAGAACTATGAAAAATATTAAAGTCTTTGAGATAATCTCTGTTCCTAAATTCAATTAAAATTTATTGCTATAAATACACAAAATTAATTAGTAACTTAGTAAACGTCAAACTTGTGTTAAATTTCTCTGGAATTTCTCGTAGTTTTTAACTATTTGCTTACAAATAACTTTGGGAAAGCTACAGGTGACGTCATCTCAAAGCGTTCAAAGGTAAATATATACAACCTGTAAATCTTGAGCATCATAATGCAGAACTGTAATAAATCATTTCTTTGCAGAGTTTAATTTCATAAAATTTTCTGGTTAACTAAAGCTTGACTTACAAAATATCTAATTTACTTAAAAATATTTTTAATTTATATTTGCAAATTGGGTTTCTTTAAATTCACAATTAGTTTTAAATGAGATTTAATTTATTTTAGAGTAATGGCCATTAAATATTACAAATCTGTTAGTGACTGTTGTTATTAATTGCATTTGATAATTACTTGTCCTAGTCTTTCAGCACAGATACATAAAATGTAATTATTCAGGTTTGAAAAAAATTATTTAAAAAAATGGATTGTTGCAATTCATAATACCTACGCAAGATAAAAATCTTAAGAAAATACATTTTTAATCAACTTCATGATTTCAGTGAACTTCAGACGATTTTGTCTTTGTAAATAATTACGGTAATGGCGTAAAGCTTTAGGTGAATTTTAAGTCTTATTAATTCTAAATTGTTTTATGTATTTGTCAATAATGATGATATTGTAAATGTTTATTTTTTTACTCTTATTTGACAAGACACTTGATAGTTTTACATTCGTATAAGGTTAATATAAAAATGTTTTATAAATACTGTATATCATAATGTATAATTTAATTGCAACAACTTGAATTTTAGTAGTTTAGCACCGTTTCAATCGGAAATTAAAGTCTAGAGGGTGAAAGGAACATGACTGCAGCAAAATGTGATAACTGATAAGTAATTAATTTCACTCACCTAAAGTACATCAAGCACACCACAGAATGAAGTAGCATGTTCACAAGATGATATCCCATGGGTTCCAGTTGTTGAAACAAATAATTCCATCGGAACGTTAAGACCGTCAGGGGTCGATACGACTTGTGACTTTGTTCCTGGTAATACAAAATTTTTAATGTCATCTAAATTGTTAATTCCTTTTATTAAAATTATTTCAAAATTGGTTTAAATGTGCTTAAGTCGCTACAATTAAAGCGTGTTATACTTAAATTACATGGTACGCTGAACTTTTCGATTTGAAATCCCTCCTTCTTGATTAACATGTGAAATTGCATGCAATTACGATGAAGTAATTAAAGTTAGGTAGTTAAGTGTGTCCCTATTCTGAAATTACCATTAATCTATAGTCATATTAAACTTTTCGTTAGGTAAATTGTATTCGATGACAAAGAGCGAATGAATAATTATGAGGGGGTGGAGATACGTTTGATCCTTAGTTTTTGAATTTACATTTTTTATAAACTCTCTGGAAGAGTCAATAATTTGAGAAATGAAGGTTTGGCGAAGTTATTGAAGTTGGCGAGCGTTTTTCAATATTCTTACCTTATGCATAGGGGTTCCCCAGAAGTCGTTAAAGAAAATATTTATTAACGGTGTGTGCGGTCGTAAATCTCTATTATCTTTGATTGCACTAATATCGTCAAAGACAAATCCGCAGTAACAGCTGTTGTGGTACACTAGGATGGATGTGAAAACCACAACAGCCCCAAGTGCATGTTTAAGAGCCATTTTATAGCGTAAGAGCTAAATTAAGTTTTTTGCACCAGCTTGTTTAAAACAAGCATCTTAAAACTATGACGTAAAATACTTCTGTAAATTTACTGAAGACACTCCCATTTAGATGAAAATATTGAAACTGATTGAAATTAATTTTTACACGTTATACGTTATGCTTGGAAAGAACGTTATTAACTTCAATAGTCTTAAAAAAACAAAGAAAATAAATTGGTGTATTAACCGGGCTTGCCCTCCTTTCTGAGGCCTGCAGGGCGAGCAGAGCACGAACATGGGCAAGGAGAAAATAAACAGGTCGGTTTAAAGTTTTGTCGAATTAAGTACGGGTGGATATTGTCACATTTATTTTCATAAATCAATTGTTATAAAACCGTATTAGAGCACGCATTATACAGTACACATGTTAAGACTGCTTGTAGATGTATACAAATACGCTTTCACTCGAGGACTGAACTCGCCAACACAAAATTCTCGTTTACCGCTTGCTGCCATACTGCGTCGGTGTATCACGTGATCCGCCGTTTTGCTCCTCTGATGGCCAATGCTCAGGCGCAGGTCTATCACCCGTTACGTTTCAGCCCCCAGAAATATAACACTAATATTTCTACCCCCTATTCCACTCAGCATCGTGATCAAATAAAACATATACTGTTTGAGATGAACTTTCCTTTATATATTGATACTGATTTTGATTACATTTCTTCATTCGTAACAAATTAAACGTCATTTAATTGATTATCCGTTACAATGCGTGGGTTGAACAAAATTAATCTTCACGTAGTCACCCAGTTAATGTGCTTTACATTGTTTCATAACAGGACTTACTTGAGAACATCCGCTCCCTGAGGGTGTCGTAAGGTTTACCATGCATGATCAAGATATAAATTTCGGTTAGTAATTATATTGTGGCCATAAATAATAGAGCTTGTTATAGTTATCCACAAGAAGCGCAAGTGTTACCTCCCTTATAATTACGCTCCTATTTATCTTGGATAACTTAACTTGCTAAACTCCCTCGAAAATCGACGGTTAACTCAAGGGGGTACACTTTAAGCGTTGCCTTCTATCTTAAATATAGGTCGGGTTCAAGAAAAGGACACCTAAACTCCCAACTTTCGGCAAGTGTGATCGTCTTATCAATTCTCGCGTATAATAGTAAGAGCAAGAAGCATTACAGTTTTATCGTCCGTCATGCTACACAATCTGAATTGTAACTACAAACTATTGTAATGTTCCTATCGAGAACCCCTGTTGACTCCTAAACTGTTACACAACAATAGATAAACACATGTTACTTGCTTTGTTAAATCATTTGAGGTAGTTTAACTATAATAACCATTTTTAGGTGTTGACAATTATTTTAATTTATGGTATACACAGACGTTATTTTTTCATTAGGGTTGATGTCGAAATTGTGAGATCAAAATAAAATAACCGAGATATATGGCAGGTAACTACAATTGTGATTCGAGTTAAAAACCCCATCACAGCATTCAGCAATAGGGTGAAATCCCTTCGGTGACCACATTGACTACACTTACTGAATAAACGAACAGTAAATCTTCTTTTTGATGTATGAGCCTAATATATGAATGCTGCCACTCGTGCTTTCTATCGATTTTTCTAGCTTTTTCAGCACACACTTAAAATAATTTCATTACAAAGAATTTAGAAATTACTGGTTGCCTTAAAACATAAAACATTTCATAAATGTATAAGCCATGTAAACATTTTTTCTAGTTTCAATTTTGCCTGTGAAAGTAAGAATTAATTAATTTTTAGTACAAAAAAAATTTTCGTATACGCTTTCTATTGAATTATTTATAGACTTACACTTGTTGTGACGTTTTATTCAACAGAAATACGGATGCATAATTATTTCTAATCTAATATTTATGTATGACTTCTGTCGCTAGTTTAATTACAAGTATTTTTAGTATTAATTATCTGCCTTACAAAGATATAAATGTAAAAAGATTCTTTGGTACCCATCTGGAGCACAAATCGATGCTTTATGCCGTAAGGAAGTCCATTTTACGTTCTTTCAAACTCTCAGCTTGTGAACACGCTTTTCGTTTCAGATTTTCTAATTGAACACAGGTCTGTCAGAAACTTTATAATTAGAACTGAAAAAAATCAAAGAAGTTTCATTTAAACACATTTCTATATCCATATATTCACACGTGCAAATATATATGTATGTGACTACAACAAACATAACATAACCATCACGCCATTCTATTGCGGGGTAAGGAAAACAATCCCAGTCTCTTGTTTATTTTTCATTCAAGATCTTTCTCCATGCTTTCCTACCTCCACATACCTCCCTAGCTTCCGCAAGATTCATACATTGTCACTAACATGCTCTTTTATTTTTAAAACTCCTTATCTTTCTTTCTTTTATCATACATTCTACTGCATTCAGCCAAGTTTTACGCGGCCTATCAGGCCTAGCCTTACCTCTCCTTATCCACATATATTCGCTTCGTTAATCTTGCCTTGTTCATTCTCTCAGTGTGGCCAAACCAACGCCGTGTACTGCCCTTATACCTATCTATCATCGTCTTTTACTCGCCACACTCCTTCGTTCTTTATCTTATCCCTTCTCGTTTTACCACATGCACTTCTCAGGAATCTCATACTCACGGCAATTATTTTTCTTTCGAGCTTTTTTGACATACCCATGTCTCACTTCTATACAGTACTGACGGAACAAACATGCCATTATAGATTGCTCGTTTCGCAGCTAGGCGAATGGTTTCGTTGCTCATTATCGGTCACATACTTCCGATCACTTTCGTCCCAGCATTGACCCTTCGTCCAATCTCGCCACCTATTGTACCATCTGCAGTGAACATTCCCATATATACCAACACATCCACTTGTTCCACCATTTCATCTTGCAGGATAAATACTCCTCTCCTTTTCACCTTGTCCGATTAGTAGTACTGCGACACTTGTCCCGCCATCTTGAATTTTGACGTCACAAGGATGCCCACGTGGGAGGCCATATTTTCTACCCTTATTTTTTATGGTTTCTTTTCGGAGGCCTTTTTCAACCTCTAATTTTTCACTCGCTCACGTGTAAGACGTATTTTTTCACCCCTAATTTTTTACACACCCACGTGTGAGACCGTATTTTCCACCCTTTCTTTTAGAAGGCCCTTTTCAACCCTAATTATTTTTACACACCCGCGTGTAGGACGTTTTTTCACCCCTATTTTATGACAGCTCACGTATAGGACGCGTATTTTCCCCTATGATTTCTTTTGTCAATCCTAATTAGAGCCTTTTTTGTACTTGCTCATGTGAGGGGCTGGGGTTGGCCTTGGACCTGGGGCTAGCCTTGGACCTGGGGCTAGGTCTTGGACTTGGAATTGGTCTTAGGATGATTTTTGATGGTCATCTAATTAAGGTCCTTCTAGCTATATTAAGAGCAGTGACCCTGGAGGTTAGGCAAACGCGCACGCATACGTTGTTGGAAATTGCATAATTACCCTAATAAGATATTATTATTAAAATTATCGGTCCTATTGTTTAAATGGTCATGTGCTATTGGATGATCTTTTACCTACACGAGAAAACATTGTATTTCTAATAATCAAGTTCTTGTTAGACACGTTTAGGGCTTCGCAACTTGTTCTCGAGCCTTCGCCCCCTGGCTGGAGATGGTATGGGAACCTAACCTTATAAGACAAATGTAGAGCTTAGCCCCTATCGTGGTCCCATTGGTGCAATTGTATGCGGGTTCTAACTTAATCTTACAGCTGTATTTTCTCCTAAGACGGCGCCGTCTTAGGAGAATATACCCCGACCATAAAAGAGGCGTTTAGATTTATAAACATGTCCGTAGGGGCTAGTTAGGTCAATACTTCAGACATTCCCCGAAGATAACCGATTCTACCCGAACATTGACGAGCGCGCTTGCGCACAAGGCCCAAGGCTAACTGCGTACTCGTTTCTCGCGTGTTTCGCTCTTTAAAGTGTAACTGTCATCGAGTGAGCATTATTATAATGTATTCTCCTGGTTATGAGTCAACATCAGCGGACATTAGAGATTTTACTGACTTGTTAATAAACTATTACAACATAACCGTTCAAGATAATGATGAAAGCGATGACGTGCTTGAGCTGAATGTATCTCACATCCAAGGTGATGGTGATGGTTCACAGAAGAGAAAGAAGAGCGATGAGGTAGGGGAGAAGGGCGAATCTCAAAATCATGATGATGATGACGACGAATTACGGTTCAGGAAGAAAAAAACCCATAAAGCATGTTATTAAATAATAATGATGTATTGTTGTTTATAGTAATAATATATTTTCAAACGTTAAGCTTTCCTTCAATTTTGTTAATAAACTTGTATTTTCCTAACGGTGCTCCATCGTCTTGATTCATGTTTGCAGGTTTACGAGTTTTCGCTTTAGCGTGTTTTCGGTTTGCGCGTTTTTTTGTGGTGGCGTGTTTTCGTTTGTGTGTTTTCGTATTTGCGTGTTTTCGTTTTACGTGTTTTCGCATTTGTATCTCTTCGCGTTTGCGTATTTTCGTGTTA
>JARFJB010000717.1:2170000-2210000 GCA_036346205.1 Vesta saturnalis | reverse complement strand
ACGTGTCTTACAAGAACCTCCTTATTATAAATACGTTTTCTCGTATAGGTAAAAGATCATCCAATAGCACGTGACCATTTAAACAATAGGACCGATAATTTTAATAATAATATCTTATTAGGGTAATTATGCAATTTCCAACAATGTATGCGTGCGCGTTTGCCTAACCTCCAGGGGCACTGCTCTTATTATAGCCAGAAGGACCTTAATTAAATGACCATCAAAAATCATCCTAAGACCAACTCCAGGTCCAAGACCTAGCCCCAGGTCCAAGGCCAACCCCAGCCCCTCACGTGAGCAAGTACAAAAAAGGCTCTAATTATGATTGACAAAAGAAACCATAGGGTAGAAAATACGCGTCCTATACGTGAGCTGTCATAAAATAGGGGTGAAAAAACACGTCCTACACGTGGGTGTGTAAAAATAATTAGGGTTGAAAAGGGCCTTCGAAAAGAAAGGGTGGAAAATACGGTCTCACACGTGGGTGTGTGAAAAATTAGGGGTGAAAAAATACGTCCTACACGTGAGCGAGTAAAAAATTAGGGGTTGAAAAAGGTCTCCGAAAAGAAACCATAAAAAATAAGGGTAGAAAATATGGTCTCCCACGTGGGCATCCTTGTGACGTCTAAATCCAAGATGGCGGCGACAAGTGTCGCAGTACTACTCCGATTGAACACCGCAATCTTAGTTTTGTTCACGTTTACCTTCAGGTTCGTGCTCTCACAGATTATATCAAACTTCCTCAGAGCAGTTTTTCACTTAATAGGACTGTAGCATCTGCATACACCAGAACTCGTACATTTACGTCACCAACTATTACACCATTTGTATCGGTACATGCTTGCCTAACACATTTATCCATGTATACATTGAACAACCACGGTGACATCACACAGCCTTGTCACACTCCTTGCTCGATATTAAGGTATTCCCTCATACCTCCTCTCACCCTAACACATGCTGCTGCGTATTCATCAACCATCAAGCGTTATACCCGATATATAAATTTGCCTGCTTTTATTGGTCAATTTTAAACCGCGCGCAATGTCCAGAGCTACTTTTTTTTTAGGACTACTTGAAAACGTTTCTTCTAACGCCAGTCTTTCTACCTCATGCAATGTGAGAAAGGACTATAACCAAAATAAATGGCCACAATGAGAGTGCTAATAAAACTATACAAATGAAAAAAATCCAAACTTTAACTGTGATGATAAAATAATTGGAGACATGGAGTTTTCAAGTGAATATGATATAAATATTTGCAGTGATCAAAATCTACCATTAACTTTGAAAACAAAATTTAACCTATGTATGAATAAAATGTACACGCTAACGAGGCTCATGCACAAATTCTCAACTAACGGAAAAAACAGTGCTTTCATTTATTGTTGTAAAATTTACTATTTTTACAGCTCTTCTTACTAATGCTTTTGTATTTAAATACCTTAATAGTTTAAATAAATCACAAACAATGAACAGCTTGCATCTCGTCGAGCGGCGCTCCGTGCAGTGTTTGTCACCTGATTATTTCGCCCGGTTTAAAATTGACCAATTAAAACCGGAAAACTTATATATCGGGTCTAACGCTTGATAGTCGATGAATACGCTGCCCGGCTATAGTTATATACTGCCCTTACTCCGTCTATTAGACCTTTACTTACACCATATTCATTTAATATTTCACACAGCTTCTCCCTATTCACTCTATCAACAAGGCTGTTAAATTTATACTGCAATAATTTGTAACAACATAATATTATCAGAATTGTAAATGTGCCCTGGTGGGCATATCTCCATTTTTTATCAAGGAAATTCTTTTAATTAACTAAATATAATCATAACTACATCGAATAACTGATAATATTGTAATAATCTTTTTGTTTGGATCACCCTTTCCATACCATTACTGGCATTCACAAACCATACGGCAATGTAGGTTGTTATTCTTAGCGACCTAGTTATAAATGTTTTTGTGAAAAGTCTTGTTTGCTAGTAACTTTACTTTAAAAACTACGAAGACTAATAGGCAGTCGATATTCGCATAAAAGAAAACTGCTCTTCAGCGAGCTACATCAACTAAATTGCAATGGTACAAAGAATGCCCTTAGCTATTCCAATACTAATTTTGATTGGTGATTTCCTATTTCATCAAAAAATATAACTTGCTGCAAAAGCAAATTATCCTTGTATGAGTTTTCCAAGATATACTGCCCAAAAGTAGCTTTCAGTATAAATTTTAATTAAAAATCGTTTATGATAAGAATTGGGCCATAGCTTTCTAATTTATTCTCGCCCTCTCCAAAACGTCCAGAAATACTGTTTGAGAGGTTTTGATTTTCGGACTAATTACAATTCGTTTAATGTTAATATACATGAAAATGTAAAAAAAAACAGAAGTTAGAAAGCCGACGATTCAATATTTTGAAAACATAACGTAACATAACGTAACATAACGTAACATAACGTAACATAACGTAACATAACGTAACATAACGTAACATAACGTAACATAACGTAACATAACGTAACATAACGTTACATAACGTAACATAACGTAACATAACGTAACATAACGTAACATAACGTAACATAACGTAACATAACGTAACATAACGTAACATAACGTAACATAACGTAACATAACGTAACATAACGTAACATAACGTAACATAACGTAACATAACGTAACATAACGTAACATAACGTAACATAACGTAACATAACGTAACATAACGTAACATAACGTAAAATAACGTAACATAACGTAACACAACGTAACACAACTTAACACAACGTAACATAACGTAACATAACGTAACATAACGTAACATAACGTAACATAACGTAACATAACGTAACATAACGTAACATAACGTAAAATAACGTAACATAACGTAACACAACGTAACACAACGTAACATAACGTAACATAACGTAACATAACGTAACATAACGTAACATAACGTAACATAACGTAACATAACGTAACATAACGTGACATAACGTGACATAACGTGACATAACGTGACATAACGTGACATAACGTGACATAACGTGACATAACGTGACATAACGTGACATAACGTGACAACGTGATATAACGTGACATAACGTAACATAACGTAACATAACGTAACATAACGTAACATAACGTAACATAACGTAACATAACGTAACATAACGTAACATAACGTAACATAACGTAACATAACGTAACATAACGTAACATAACGTAACATAACGTAACATAACGTAACATAACGTAACATAACGTAACATAACGTAACATAACGTAACATAACGTAACATAACGTAACATAACGTAACATAACGTAACATAACGTAACATAACGTAACATAACGTAAACATAACGTAACATAACGTAACATAACGTAACATAACGTAACATAACGTAACATAACGTAACATAACGTAACATAACGTAACATAACGTAACATAACGTAACATAACGTAAAATAACGTAATATAACATAATATAACGTAAAACGTAACATAACGTAACATAACGTAACATAACGTAACATAACGTAACATAACGTAACATAACGTAACATAACGTAACATAACGTAACATAACGTAACATAACGTAACATAACGTAACATAACGTAACATAACGTAACATAACGTAACATAACGTAACATAACGTAACGTAACGCAACGTAACGTAACATAACGTACCATTACGTAACGTAACGTAACATAACGTAACATAACGTAACATAACGTAACATAACGTAACATAACGTAACATAACGTAACATAACGTAATAACGTAACATAACGTAACATAACGTAACATAACGTAACATAACGTAATAACATAACGTAACATAACGTAACATAACGTAACATAACGTAACATAACGTAACATAACTAAATAACGTAACATAACGTAACTAACGTAACAATAACGTAAAACATAAACGTAAATATAAAATACGTAAAACATAACGTAAATTAATAACGTAACATAACGTAACATAACGTAACATAACGTAAATAACGTAACATAAGATAACGTAAATAACGTAACATAACGTAACATAACGTAAATAACGTAACATAACGTAACATAACGTAACATAACGTAACATAAGTAACATAACGTAAATAACGTAAATATAACGTAAATAAATAATGTAACATAACGTAAATAACGTAAATAACGTAACATAACGTAACATAACAATTAACAAGTAACATAACGTAATATAACGTAACATAACGTAAATAACGTAAATATAACAATACGTAACATAACGTAACATAACGTAACATAACGTAACATAACGTAACATAACGTAACATAACGTAACATAACGTAACATAACGTAACATAACGTAACATAACGTAATAACGTAATAACGTAACATAACGTAATAACGTAACATAACGTAAACATAACGTAACATAACGTAACATAACGTAACATAACGTAACATAACGTAACATAACGTAAATAACGTAACATAACGTAACATAACGTAACATAACGTAACATAACGTAACATAACAAAGTATAACATAACGTAACATAACGTAACATATAACGTAACATAACGTAACATAACAGTAACATAACGTAACATAACGTAACATAACGTAACATAACGTAACATAACGTAACATAACGTAACATAACGTAAATAACGTAACATAACGTAACATAACGTAACATAACGTAACATAACGTAACATAACAATAAGTAACATAACGTAACATAACGTAACATAACGTAACATAACGTAACATAACGTAACATAACGTAACATATAAAAAAAAAAAAAAAAAAAAAAAAAAAAAAAAAAAAAAAAAAAAAAAAAAAAAAAAAAAAAAAAAAAAAAAAAAAAAACAAAAAAAAAAAAAAAAAAAAAAAAAAAAAAAAAAAAAAAAAAAAAAAAAAAAAAAAAAAAAAAAAAAAAAAAAAAAAAAAAAAAAAAAAAAAAAAAAAAAAAAAAAAAAAAAAAAAAAAAACGAAAAAAAAAAAAAAAAAAAAAAACATAAAAAAATAAAAAAAAACGTAACATAACGTAACATAACGTAAATAATACATAACGTAACATAACGTAACATAACGTAACATAACGTAACATAACGTAACATAACGTAACATAACGTAACTAACGTAACATAACGTAACAAACTAACGTAACATAACGTAACATAACGTAACATAACGTAACATAACGTAATATAACGTAAATAACGTAAATAACGTAAACATACTAACATAACAGTAACATAACGTAACATAACGTAACATAACGTAACATAATAATAACGTAACATAACGTAACATAACGTAACATAACGTAACATAACGTAACATAACGTAACAAACGTAACATAACGTAACTAATATAACGTAACATAACGTAACATAACGTAACATAACGTAACTAACGTAACATAACGTAACATAACGTAAATAACAAATAACGTAACATAACGTAACATAACGTAAAAAACGTATAATAAATAATAAATAACGTATAAATATAACGTAACATAACGTAACATAACGTAACATAACGTAACATAACGTAACATAACGTAACATAACGTAACATAACAATAAAAATAACGTAATAACGTAACATAAGTAAATAACGTAACATAACGTAACATAACGTAAATAACGTAACATAATAAACGTATAAAGTAACGTAACATAACGTAACATAAGTAAAAACGTAACATAACGTAAATAACGTAACATAAGTAACATAACGTAACATAACGTAAATAACGTAACATAACGTAACATAACGTAACATAACGTAACATAACGTAACATAACGTAACATAACGTAATAACGTAACATAACGTAACATAACGTAATATAACGTAACATAAGTAACATAACGTATATAACGTAATATAACGTAACATAACGTAACAGTACATAACGTAACATAACGTAACATAACGTAACATAACGTAACATAACGTAACATAACGTAACATAACGTAACATAAAACGTAACATAACGTAACATAACGTAACATAACGTAACATAACGTAACATAACGTAACATAACGTATATAACGTAACATAACGTAACATAACGTAATAAACGTAACATAACGTAACTATAACGTAACATAATAACGTAACATAACGTAACATAACGTAACATAACGTAATAACGTAATAACGTAAATAATAATAACGTATAACGTAACATAACGTAACATAACGTAACATAACGTAACATAACGTAACATAACGTACATAACTAACGTAACATAACGTAACATAACGTAAAATAACGATATACATGTAAAACGTAATAACGTAACATAACGTAACATAACGTAACATATAACGTAACATAACGTAACATAACGTAACATAACGTAACATAACGTAACATAACGTAACATAACGTTAACAATAACGTAACATAACGTAACATAACGTAACATAACGTAACATAACGTAACATAACGTAACATAACGTAACATAACGTAACATAACGTAACATAACGTAACATAACGTCACATAACGTAACATAACGTAACATAACGTAACATAACGTAAAATACCGTAACATAACGTAACACAACGTAACATAACGTAACAGAACGTAACATAACGAACATAACGTGACATAACGTAACATAACTAACGTGACATAACGTAACATAACGTAGACATAACGTGCATAACGAATAACGTACATAACGTAACTAACTAACGTAATAACGTAACATAACGTAACATAACGTAACATAACGTAACATAACGCAACACAAAGTAACATAACGTAACATAACGTAACATAACGTAACATAACGTAACATAACGTAACATAACGTAACATAACGTAACATAACGTAACATAACGTAACATAACGTAACATAACGTAACATAACGTAACATAACGTAAACAACGTAACATAACATAACGTAACATAACGTAACATAACGTAACATAACGTAACATAACGTAACATAACGTAACATAACGTAACATAACGTAACATAACGTAACATAACGTAACATAACGTAACATAACGTAACATAACGTAACATAACGTAACATAACGTAATAACGTAACATAACGTAACATAACGTAACATAACGTAAATAACGTAAATAACGTAACATAACAATAAGTAACATAACGTAACATAAGTAACATAACGTAAATAACGTAAAAGTAACATAATATAACGTAACATAACGTAACATAACAAATAACGTAACATAACGTAACATAACGTAACAATAACGTAAATAACGTAACATAACGTAACATAACGTAACATAACGTAACATAACGTAACATAACGTAACATAACGTAACATAACGTAACATAACGTAACATAACGTAACATAACGTAACATAACGTAACATAACGTACATAACGTAACATAACGTAACATAACGTACATAACGTAACATAACGTAACATAACGTAATAACGTACATAACGTACATAACGTAAACTAAATATAACGTGACATAACGTAACATAACGTAACATAACGTAACATAACGTAAATAACGTAACATAAGTAACATAAGTAACATAAGTAACATAAGTAACATAAGTAACATAAGTAACATAAGTAACATAAGTAACATAAGTAACATAAGTAACATAAGTAACATACGTAACATAAGTAACATAACGTAAAATAACGAACATAACGTAATAACGTAACATAACGTAACATAACGTAACATAACGTAACATAACGTAACATAACGTAACATAACGTAACATAACAAAGTAACATACGTAACATAAGTAACATACGTAACATAAGTAACATACGTAACATAACGTAAAACGTAACATAATGTAACATAACGTAACATAACGTAATATAACGTAACATAACGTAACATAACGTAACATAACGTAACATAACGTAACATAACGTAAATAACGTAACATAACGTAACATAACGTAACAAACGTAACATAACGTAACATAACGTAAATAACGTAACATAAGTAACATAACGTAACATAACGTAAATAACGTAAATAACGTAACATAACGTAACATAACGATAATACATAACGTAACATAACGTAACATAACGTAACATAACGTAAATAAGTAACAAACGTAACATAACGTAACATAAGTAACATAACGTAACATAACGTAACATAACGTAATAACGTAATAACGTAACATAACGTAAATAAATAACGTAACATAACGTAAAACGTAACATAACGTAACATAACGTAAATAATAACTAACATATAACGTAAAATAACGTAACATAACGTAACATAACGTAACATAACGTAACATAACGTAACATAACGTAAAATAACGTAACATAACGTAAATAACGTAACATAACGTAAATAACGTAACAATAACGTAAATAACGTAACATAACGTAACATAACGTAACATAACGTAACATAACGTAACATAACGTAAATAACGTAACATAAGTAACATAACGTAAATAACGTAACATAACGTAAATAACGTAACATAAGTAACATAACGTAACATAACGTAACATAACTAACATAACGTAACATAATAACTAAATAAACGTAACATAACGTAAATAAGTAAATAACGTAACATAACGTAACATAACGTAACATAACGTAACATAACGTAACTAACGTAACATAACGTAACATAACGTAACATAACGTAACATAACGTAAATAACGTAACATAACGTAACATAACGTAACATAACGTAACATAACGTAACATAACGTAACATAACGTAACATAACGTAACATAACGTAACATATAACGTAACATAACGTAACATAACGTAAATAACGTAACATAACGTAACATAACGTAACATAACGTAACATAACGTAACATAACGTAACATAACGTAACATAACGTAACATAACGTAACATAACGTAACATAACGTAATATAACGTAACATAACGTAACACAACGTAACATAACGTAACATAACGTAACATAACGTAACATAACGTAACATAACGTAACATAACGTAACATAACGTAACATAACGTAACATAACGTAACATAACGTAACATAACGTAACATAACGTAACATAACGTAACATAACGTAACATAACGTAACATAACGTAACATAACGTAACATAACGTAACATAACGTAACATAACGTAACATAACGTAACATAACGTAACATAACGTAACATAACGTAACATAACGTAACATAACGTAACGTAACGTAACGTAACGTAACATAACGTAACATAACGTAAACGTATAACGTAACATAACGTAACATAACGTAACATAACGTAACATAACGTAACTAACGTAACGTATAACTAACGTAACATAATAACATAACGTAAAACGTAACATAACGTAACAAACGTAAATAACGTAACATAACGTAACATAACGTAACATAACGTAACATAAGTAACATAACGTAACATAACGTAAATATAACGTAACATAACGTAACATAACGTAACATAACGTAACATAACGTAACATAACTAAAAATAACGTAACATAACGTAACATAACGTAACATAACGTAAATAATAACATAACGTAACATAACGTAACAAATAACGTAACATAATAAATATAACGTAAAATAACGTAATAATAACAAGTAAATAACGTAACATAACGTACATAACACATAACTAAATAACGTACATAACGTAACATAACGTACATAACGTACATAACGTAATAACGTACATAACGTACATAACGTACATAACGTAACATAACGTACATAAGTACATAATGTAACATAACGTACATAAGTAATAACGTACATAACGTACATAACGTACATAATAACATAACGTACATAACGTACATAACGTAACATAAGTAACATAACAAAATAACGTAACTAACGTAACATAACGTAATAACGTATAACGTAACATAACGTACATAACGTAATAACGTAACATAACGTACATAATAACATAACGTAACATAACGTAACATAACGTAACATAACGTAACATAACGTAACATAACGTAAACGTAACATAACGTAACATAACGTAACATAACGTAAATAACGTAACATAACGTAACATAACGTAACATAACGTAACATAACGTAACATAACGTAACATAACTAACATAACGTAACATAACGTAACATAACGTAACATAACGTAACATAATAATAACGTAACATAACGTAACATAACGTAACATAACGTAACATAACGTAACATAACGTAACATAACGTAACAATAACGTAACATAACGTAACATAACGTAAATAACGTAACATAACGTAACATAACGTAACATAACGTAACATAACGTAATAAGTAACATAACGTAACATAACGTAACATAACGTAACATAACGTAACATAATAACGTAACATAACGTAACATAACGTAACATAACGTAACATAACGTAACATAACGTAACATAACGTAACATAACGTAACATAACGTAACATAACGTAACATAACTAAATAACGTAACATAACGTAACATAACGTAACATAACGTAACATAACGTAACATAACGTAACATAACGTAATAACGTAACATAACGTAACATAACGTAAATAACGTAACATAACGTAACATAACGTAACATAACGTATAACGTAACATAACGTAACATAACGTAACATAACGTAACATAACGTAAATAACGTAAATAACGTAACATAACGTAACATAACGTAACATAACGTAACATAACGTAACATAACGTAACATAACGTAACATAACGTAACATAACGTAACATAACGTAACATAACGTAACATAACGTAACATAACGTAACAAACGTAACATAACGTAACATAACGTAATAACGTAATAACGTAACATAACGTAACATAACGTAACATAACGTAACATAATAACATAACGTAACATAACGTAACATAACGTAACATAACGTAACATAACGTAACATAACGTAACATAACGTAAATATAACGTAACATAACGTAAATAACGTAACATAACGTAACATAACGTACAATAACATAACGTAACATAACGTAACATAACGTAACATAACGTAACATAACGTAACATAACGTAACATAACGTACATAACGTAACATAACGTAACATAACGTAACATAACGTAAATAACGTAACATAACGTAACATAACGTAACATAACGTAACATAACGTAACATAACATATACATAACGTACATAACGTAACATAACGTAACATAACGTAACATAATAACTGAACATAACGTAACATAACGTAACATAACGTAAATAACGTAACATAACGTAATAACGTACATAACGTAACATAACGTAACATAACGTAACATAACGTAACATAACGTAACATAACGTAACATAACGTAAATAACGTAACATAACGTAACATAACGTAAATAACGTAACATAACGTAACATAACGTAACATAACGTAACATAACGTAACATAACGTAACATAACGTAACATAACGTAACATAACGTAAATAACGTAACATAACGTAACATAACGTAACATAACGTAAATAACGTAACATAACGTAACATAACGTAACATAACGTAACATAACGTAACAACGTAACATAACGTAACATAACGTAAATAACGTAATATAACGTAACATAACGTAACATAACATAACGTAACATAACGTAAATAACGTAACATAACGTAACATAACGTAAAACGTATAACTAACATAACGTAACATAACGTAAAAAATAACGTAACAACGTAACATAACGTAACATACGTAACATAACGTAACAAGTAACATAACGTAACCTAACGTAACATAACGTAACATAACGTAATATAACGTAACATAACGTAACATAACGTAACATAACGTAACATAACGTAACATAACGTAACATAACGTAACATAACGTAACATAACGTAACATAACGTAACATAACGTACATAACGTAACATAACGTAACATAACGTAACATAACGTAATAACATAACGTAACATAACGTAATATAACGTAACATAACGTAACATAACGTAACATAACGTAACATAACGTAACATAACGTAACATAACGTAACATAACGTAACATAACGTAACATAACGTAACATAACGTAACATAACGTAACATAACGTAACTAAGTAACATAACGTAACATAACGTAACATAACGTAACATAACGTAAATAACGTAACATAACGTAACATAACGTAACATAACGTAACACAACGTAACATAACGTAACATAACGTAACATAACGTAACATAACGTAACATAACGTAACATAACGTAACATAACGTAACATAACGTAACATAACGTAACATAACGTAACATAACGTAACATAACGTAACATAACGTAACATAACGTAACATAACGTAACATAACGTAACATAACGTAACAACGTAACGGTAACGTAACGTAACGTAACGTAACATAACGTAACATAACGTAACATAACGTAACATAACGTAACATAACGTAACATAACGTAACAACGTAACATAACGTAACATAACGTAACATAACGTAACATAACGTAACATAACGTAACATAACGTAACATAACGTAACATAACGTAACATAACGTAACATAACGTAATATAACGTAACATAACGTAACATAACGTAACATAACGTAACATAACGTAACATAACGTAACATAACGTAACATAACGTTAAAAAATATAACGTAAAAATAACGTAACATAACGTAACATAACCAAAACGTAACATAACGTAACATAACGTAACATAACGTAACATAACGTAACATAACGTAACATAACGTAACATAATAACATAACTAAACATAACGTAACATAACGTAACATAAGTAACATAACGTATAAACACATAACGTAACATAACGTAAATAACGTAACATAACGTAAATAACGTAACATAAGTAAAAACGTAAATAAGAAATAACGTAACTAATAAATAAACGTAACATAACGTAAAAAAAATAACGTAACATAACGTAACATAACGTAAATAACGTAACATAACGTAACATAACGTAAATAAGTAAATAACGTAACATAACTAACATAACGTAACATAACGTAACATAACGTAACATAACGTAACATAACGTAACATAACGTAACATAACGTAACATCGTAACATAACTAACCAAAACGTAACATAACGTAACATAACGTAACATAACGTAACATAACGTAACATAACGTAAATAACGTAACATAACGTAACATAACGTAACATAACGTAACATAACTTAACTAACAACGTAACATAACGTAACATAACGTAACTAACGTAACATAACGTAACATAACGTAACATAACGTAACATAACGTAACATAACGTAACATAACGTAACATAACGTAACATAACGTAACATAACGTAATAAACGTAACATAACGTAACATAACGTAACATAACGTAACATAACGTAACATCGTAACATAACGTAACATAACGTAACATAACGTAACATAACGTAACATAAACGTAACATAACGTAACATAACGTAACATAACGTAACATAACGTAACATAACGTAACATAACGTAACAAACGTAACATAACGTAACATAACGTAACATAACAAATAAACGTAACATAACGTAACATAACGTATAACGTAACATAACGTAACATAACGTAACATAACGTAACATAACGTAACATAACGTAACATAACGTAACATAACGTAACATAACGTAACATAACGTAACATAACGTAAATATAACGTAACATAACGTAACATAACGTAACATAACGTAACATAACGTAACATAACGTAACATAACGTAACGTAAATAACGTAAATAACGTAACATAACGTAACATAACGTAACATAACGTAACATAACGTAACATAACGTAACATAACGTACATAACGTAACTATAACGTAACATAACGTACATAACGTGATATAACGTAACATAACGTAATAACGTAACATAACGTAATAACATAACGTAACATAACGTAACATAACGTAACATAACGTAACATAACGTAACATAACGTAACATAACGTAACATAACGTAACATAACGTAACATAACGTAACATAACGTAACATAACGTAACATAACGTAACATAACGTAACATAACGTAACATAACGTAACATAACGTAACATAACGTAACATAACGTGACATAACGTAACATAACGTAACATAACGTAACAACGTAACATAACGTAACATAACGTAACATAACGTAACATAACGTAACATAACGTACATAACGTAACATAACGTAACATAACGTAACAACTAAATAACGTAACATAACAAAAACGTAACATAACGTAAATAATAACATGTAACATAACGTAACATAACGTAACATACGTAACATAACGTAACATAACGTAACATAACGTAACATAACGTAACATAACGTAACATAACGTAACATAACGTAACATAACGTAACATAACGTAACATAACGTAACTATAACGTAACATAACGTAACATAACGTAACATAACATGTAACATAACGTAAATAACGTAACATAACGTAACATAACGTAACATAACGTAACATAACGTAACATAACGTAACATAACGTAACATAACGTACATAACGTACAAACGTAAATAATACATAACGTAACATAACGTAACATAACGTAACATAACGTAACATAACGTAAAATAACGTAACATAACGTAACATAACGTAACATAACGTAACATAACGTAACATAACGTAACATAACGTAACATAACGTAACATAACGTAACATAACGTAACATAACGTAACATAACGTAACATAACGTAACATAACGTAACATAACGTAACATAACGTAACATAACGTAACATAACGTAACATAACGTAACATAACGTAACATAACGTAACATAACGTGACATAACGTGACATAACGTGACATAACGTGACATAACGTGACATAACGTGATATAACGTGACATAACGTAACATAACGTAACATAACGTAACATAACGTAACATAACGTAACATAACGTAACATAACGTAACACAACGTAACATAACGTAACATAACGTAACATAACGTAACATAACGTAACATAACGTAACATAACGTAACATAACGTAACATAACGTAACATAACGTAACATAACGTAACATAACGTAACATAACGTAACATAACGTAACATAACGTAACATAACGTAACATAACGTAACATAACGTAACATAACGTAACATAACGTAACATAACGTAACATAACGTAACATAACGTAACATAACGTAACATAACGTAAACTACATAACGTAACATAACGTAACATAACGTAACATAACGTAAAACATAACGTAACATAACGTAACATAACGTAACTAACGTAACGTAACATAACGTAAAATAACGTAACATAACGTAACATAACGTAACATAACGTAACATAACGTAAATAACGTAACATAACGTAACATAACGTAACATAACGTAACATAACGTAACATAACGTAACATAACGTAACATAACGTAACATAACGTAACATAACGTAACATAACGTAACATAACCTAACATAACGTGACATAACGTGACATAACGTGACATAACGTGACATAACGTGACATAACGTGATATAACGTGACATAACGTAACATAACGTAACATAACGTAACATAACGTAACATAACGTAACATAACGTAACACCACGTAACATAACGTAACATAACGTAACATAACGTAACATAACGTAACATAACGTAACATAACGTAACAAAACGTAACATAACGTAACATAACGTAACATACGTAACATAACGTAACATAACGTAACATAACGTAACATAACGTAACATAACGTAATATAACGTAACATAACGTAAATAACGTAACATAACGTAACATAACGTAACATAACGTAACATAACGTAACATAACGTAACATAACGTAACATAACGTAACATAACGTAACATAACGTAACATAACGTAACATAACGTAACATAACGTAACATAACGTAACATAACGTAACATAACGTAACATAACGTAACATAACGTAACATAACGTAACATAACGTAACATAACGTAACATAACGTAACATAACGTAACATAACGTAACATAACGTAACATAACGTAACATAACGTAACATAACGTAACATAACGTAACATAACGTAACATAACGTAACATAACGTAACATAACCTAACATAACGTGACATAACGTGACATAACGTGACATAACGTGACATAACGTAACATAACGTAACATAACGTAACATAACGTAACATAACGTAACATAACGTAACGTAACATAACGTAACATAACGTAACATAACGTAACATAACGTAACATAACGTAACATAACGTAACATAACGTAAAATAACGTAACATAACGTAAAAAAACGTAACAAAACGTAACATAACGTAACATAACGAAAAATAAATTAACATAACGTAACATAACGTAACAATGTAACTAACATATAACGTACATAACGTGACATAACGTGACATAACGTGACATAACGCGACATAACGTGATATAACGTGACACAACGTGACATAACGTAATATAACGTAATATAACGTAATATAACGTAATATAACGTAACACAGTAATAACATATAACGTAACATAACGTAACATAACGTAACATAACATAGTAACATAACGTAACATAACGTAACATAACGTAACATAACGTAACATAACGTAACATAACGTAAATAACATAACGTAAATAAACGTAACATAACGTAACATATAACGTAACATAACGTAATGTAACATAACGTAACATAACGTAACATAACGTAACATAACGTAACATAACGTAACATAACGTAACATAACGTAACATAACGTAACATAACGTAACATAACGTAACATAACGTAACATAACGTAACATAACGTAACATAACGTAACATAACGTAACATAACCTAACATAACGTAACATAACGTAACATAACGTAACATAACGTAACATAACGTAACATAACGTAACATAACGTAACATAACGTAACATAACGTAACATAACGTAACATAACGTAACATAACGTAACATAACGTAATATAACGTAACATAACGTAACACAACGTAGCATACCGTAACATAACGTAACATAACGTAACATAACAGCATTAGAAAACACAATATAATAGCATACCATAACATAACATAGAGCATAACATAATATAGCATAACGTAACATAACATGGTATGAGATGACATGACATAACATAACATAGCATACAACAGTACAATACAACACAATACAATACAATACAATACAATATAATGCAATACAATACACTACAATATAATACAATACAAAACAATACAATACAATACAATACAACAATACAATTCAATACAATGGAAGTCAATGCAATTCAATGCAATGCAATACAATACAATACAATACAATACAATACAATACAATACAATACAATACAATACAATACAATACAATATAATACAATACAATACAATACAATACAATACCATACAATACAATAAAATACAATACAATACAATACAATACAATACAACACATTACAGTACAGTACAGTACAATACAATATAATATAAATTAATACAATACAATGCTATACAGTGCACTACAAAGTAATACAATACAATACACTATTAAACAATACAAGACAATGCAATAAAATACAATACAATACAAAACAATACATACAATACCATAAAATATAATACAATACAATACAACACATTACAGTACAGTACAGTACAATACAATACAACATAATACAATACAATACAATGCAATACAGAGCACTACAAAGTAAGACAATACAATACAATACAACACAGTATTATACAATACAATACAATACAATACAATAAAGTACAATACAATAGAGTACAATACAATACTGTACAATACAATACAATACAGCACAATTATAATACAATACAATACAATACAATACAATATAATTCAATACAATACCATACAATACGATGCAATACAATGCAATACAATAAAATACGATACAGTACAATACAATACATACAATACACTACAACACAACAATACAATGCAACACAATGGAATTCAGTGCAATTCAATGCAAACAATTCAATACAATACAATACAATACAATACAGTACAATACAATACAATACAATACAATATAGCACAATACAATACAATACAATACAAAACACTACAGTACAATACAATACAATGCATTACAGTACAATACAATACAATACAATACATTACAGTGCAGTACAGTACAATACAATACAATACAATACAATACAATATAATACAATACAATACAATACAATACAATACAGTACAGTACAATACAATACAATGCAATACAGTGCACTACAAAGGAATACAATACAATACAATACTATACAATACAACACAATGCAATAAAATACAGTACAGTATAATACAATACAATACAGCACAATTATAATACAATACAATACAATATAATACAATACAATACAATACAATACAATACAATACAATACAATGCGATACAATGCAATAAAATACGATACAATGCAATACAATACATACAATACAATACAATACATTGCAGTAAAGTACAGTACAGTACAGTACAATACAACACAATACAATACAATACAATACAATACAATACAATACAATACAATACAATACAATACAATACAATACAATACAATACAATACAATAAAATACAATACAATACAATACAATACAATGCAATGCAATACAAAACAATACAATACAATACAAAACAATACAATACAATACAATACAATACAATACAATACAATACAATACAATACAGAACTATACGATACGATATGATACGGTACGATACGATACGACACGATACGATACAATACGATACAATACGATACAACATAATACGATACGATACCATACGATACGATACAATACAATACAATGCAATGCAATGCAATACAATACAATACATTACATTACAATACAATACAATCGAGTACGGTACAATACAGTACAGTACAGTGCAGTACAATACAATACAATATATTACAACAAAATGCAATACAATACAATACAACAAAATTACAATATAATACAATACAATGCAATACATTAGAATACAATAAAATACAATACAAAACTATGCGATGCGATACGATACGATACGACACGTTACGATACGATACAATACAATGCAACAATTCAATACAACACAATAGAACACAATACAATACTATACAACACAAACAACACAATACAACACAATACAACACAGTACAACACAATACAACGCAATACAACACAGTACAACACAATACAACACAATACAACACAATACAATACAATACAACACAACACAATACAATACAACACAATACAACACAATACAACACAATACAACACAATACAACACAATACAACACAACACAACACAATACAACACAATACAACACAATACAATACAATACAACACAATACAACACAATACTTTACAATACAATGCCAGACAATACAATACGATAGAATACAATACAATACAAGGTAATACAGGGAAACTGAATGGCAATGTTGCTAGTGATATGAGAGTATGTTGTTCATATAAATTATATAGAAGGCTCTTCTAATTTGAAGGGTTACAATATGGTGAATGACAAATTAAAAGACAAGAATCTCTTTTGGATTAAATCAGGTAAAGGTAATGCTGTACTTATTACAGATAAATCCAGTTAAAGATTTTTTAATCAGCGATGATTTTTAACTCCAATACTAACTTCAATATTTTTTGTTTCTGTCAGAAGATTTCTGTTTCTTCCTAAATATGTCTTGTCATCCTTAAATGTTAACTATTATAGACTGATTGTTTTGAACTCATACATTCAAAGGCTTTGTGCTCTTTACAAAATCTACAAATTGAACAATCCAGTTTCCAAACTTTCATCTCGAGTAAACGTTTTTCTCAGGTCCAACGCTAATTTCAAACCTGAGTGCTCTACCAGAAATGCCAACACTCTAGTTACTGATTACTCTAATATAACAATCAAACTTATAGATTGGTGTCGTTTGATGTAACTAATTTATTCCAAAGTATCCCTTTTGAGGATTTCTTGATCAACCTTCAATTTTACCTTTACAACTTCTTTCTCGCCTCAACTGTTATGAATTTTTTTTCTCGTCGCTGCTCCTGCCAAATTATTTTCAAATTTGATAATTTGTTTTACAATCAGGCCTATCTATGAGCAACGACCTTTCATCCCACCTTTATGAAATATTTTCATACAACCTTTAGTGAGAGATACATTTTAAAAATGACGCAATGAAAATGTATAGCAGATACATTGACGATATTTCCGTTGTTTTTGAAGGGGTTGATGATTTACTTGGAAGAATGTTTTCGTATTCTAAATAATTTATATTACAATTTAATTACCATTGAAATTGAAATAAGAAGCGCCCTCGACCCAGTACTACGAACAATTTTATTCTGTTTGATTCATTCCACCCTATTCTCGCAATCCTCACCATATATTTAACCATCTTTGCCCCTAAGCAAAACCGATTTTGAGAAGGAACTGTCGTTTAGAAACGGGTATAAATACTATCCAGCATTTAAAAGGCAAAGTCAGAAAAGTGTTCTGATGACACCTTCTGAACTTCTAACCTTCTGACTTCTAAATGGACTCCATATTCGGTTTTTTTAATATCCTCAAAAACCTTCTGAAATCGCATTAGCGGTATAGTTGCGTGCATGCCTAAAAGGAAGAAACAAAGCACAACTCAACGCAACACAAACAAGAACAAATACTGTAACAACATTACATTAAACTTTCGAAATGGTGTCCGCTTTGAAGTCAAAATCTGTTGGCTACCGTACGTTGCTGAGGATTCCTGAAGTAATTTCTCAAAATTCTGTCAAAATTTCATTACCCATGCCTTCCCCAGCAGTTGGATCTGTTATATAATCCTTGCTTTTTATGGATTCTCATGCAATAATTTTAATCATTAAAAAAGCGACGAATTTCGGGAACATAGTGTGGCGGAGCCCCATAGTGTTGAAACCACATTCCTCTAGGTGCAACCGTGGGAATTTTTTCCAATTGTTCGTATAAATTATTCTAAAAACCCCACCCATTAAATGTTGGACAAGAAAGAATGGATATACGATATGTGTCGGAAGGGACGATGACTCTCTGTGTCATCGTCGTGGCGATTTACAAAACCATTTTTATCTACCTTGATCTAAATACATTCCTTTATTAAGACAATTTACATCACAATTAGCTTTTTGAATCGCCCACCGATAAATGATCAGTCTGTTCTTAAAATCTCGTTCATTAAGTTCCTGATGAAATTATATGCGAAGGTATGATATTTGTGGCTTTTCTAAATGGTATGCACCGAGGCTCTGCTGATATCATATTAGGCTTTTCATAACGAATGGAAGTAAATATTGTTTATTCACAAACATTTTTATGTATAGCACATCTTCATTCTATATAAGAATATTAATGCTATGTTTTTAGGAATATACCTTTGATAGCTAAATAAGCGATCTCATTTTATTTTCGGATCTAATATCCACTTTATAGATAGAAAGCCAGAAAGATGCTAAGTAATAATAGCAATTGACAATTAAACGTTTATAATGTCAGGGTGAAAATAAACATCTCGATAGGAGGCCCATGAGAATAGGTCTGTAATTCACTTCATTTGTTAAATTGTATACAATACACCAACATACTTTATTGGTTACATATTTTCTCTGTAAATAATTTATATTTTAATTTTTCTTAAATCAGCTCCGTTCGCCTGTTATCTTCAAGCAAATGTTAGAATAACTTTGTCATTATAATCACGATCTTAACTAAAAGGAAGCGTAAACATGCAACCTTTACAAAAAGAAGCTCATGGACATATACTTCATGAACTCTACAAACATTAGACTCATATTTTTTGTGGGTCGTGGTGTAAAAAAATTTTTGAAGCATTCAACGGTTAGAGTCAATAAGAAAGTTAGTAATATATACTATAAATACGATACCGGTCAAATTGACCGGAGTTTAGAATTACATTGTAAAGGCAAAATAATAGACCCAAACTCTAAAAAATTTTTATTTTCAAGATACTAATACATAATGAGTAATTGAATACACCCTGAACATATAATTTCTTTAGTTATAATGCCAACGCATTTTCCACATACTACTTTTACTTCCACATCCAACGAATGGTAAGTACTGTATCGCTAAAAAAATTTTCAATAATTTTTATTTGCTCAATCGCTGTAAAATGTTCGAAAACGTCGAAAAACAAAATTTGAGCAAGAAAAAATCTTGTCTGTGTCTGTGTGTATATGTACTCCATAACTTTCGAAGAACTTAACATATCAACTTGAAATTTAGCACACATATAGACGTCAACTACCCAAACCGACTGATTTGGGGTCAGTGGGGTATAGGGAAAGGGGTAAAATAGGGGGGTAAGTATCCCATTTGCAAATTTTCATTTTTTTAGATTTTTTCCTTTTAATATGTGGTTAGTAATATAATTGTGAGTATCTTTTGTTCCTATAATTTTTCTGTACAACAAACGGTTTACAAGATATTAGCAAAAAAGTCACTTTAAAAAACCGATTTTTCCTAAATATCTCCGGAACTACTTAACATATTCAAAAAGTGAAAATACAATTAGATAGGAAATAAAATTTCACCCAAAAAGTGTTTTTACAATTTTTTCAAAATTTTGTTATTTTCGAAATATTTCCCAAACCCTCGATTTTGGAACCCGTTCACACGATTTTTTGAAATTTTGGTATTAGAAAATCAAATTTCTGATCGACAAGCATTCTTGTAATTTTTTTGTAAAGTTAATCATTTTCGAGTTATTTACCAAAAGCCGATTTTTTTATGTGGGAGATGTATTATCCATGAATTTACTGCTGCTAAACCAAGTATGTTGAAAAACATTTCTAGAGGCATGGAAGACGAATTGGTTCTATAATACCTAGCCATTTGGTCCTAACATCTGCCCCATATTTAGTATTGTTGTAGAATTTTACAGTTTCTGGCAGTTTCTTCTGTCCCTCATCAATCGTTGGAAATATATGAATACTACTGAGAATGCACACATTTTTCGATCTTTTCGATTTAGGGAAATATCGTCCATTACAAAAACATTCGTAGAATACAACTCATTTCTCGATTTTTTTTATAGCTGGCTTTTGTAAGAAATAGTTCCGGGTAAAAATGACATTTTCTAAATCAATAAAGTTACTGTACGGTAGGGGTGAGTTCTTGAACAGATTTTTATACTCAGCGGTTTGAATATTAATAATGGATAAAGACAATAATAAACTAACCAGTAGAACTTTTGTAACGTGTAAAAAAGGCGCGTAAATAACATTTGGGACTGCTACAGGATTGAATTTCTACGAAAAATACGGCTCTTTTAAACCCATACCAGATGTGATTGTTAAAACTCGTAGAAATGTAAAGTATACTTTAAGCGCAAATACCACCCTTTTGTCTTAAACTCAAACAGGTAAACATTTTTGCAATAACAATGAATTACAGAAAACCAATAAAATAAATTATCTTATCCCACGCCAGCGTGGAAAAATAGACCAGACGTGATTCATAAAAATGTACAGCTTTGTATTTAATAAACCGCTTTCTGTAAGAAATCCAGGCGTAAGCATTGTCATAAAAATCATTTTATTAGCTTAAATAATAAAAATAAATAATCCAAAGTATAAAAAAAAGCAAATAACTAGATAAAATAAACAAACAACTAGCTCTAATTTGTAACCGGAATTCTAAATTAAATACTTTTTCTTTTCTGAAATAAAGGAAATCAAGTCGCACAATCTAATTTAAATATAAAGTACGATGCTTTTGAATAGATTTTTGTCTGTTTGAATATTAACAATAAACGAAATAATAATAATCAAAACAGTAGAATTTTTGTAATGTGTGAAATGGTTCTTTAAATAAATAAAATACGGTTCCTTTAAACCTACGGCAGACGACTCAAAAAATCGAATACCTGGTAGTGTTTTCAAATTTAAAATTTAATCCAATTTTATTTTTGGCACTATATCAAATTTTAAGTTTAAGTATAACATTATATTTTATACTATTTTATATTATATTTTCCTTTGACAGCAAATCTAAAATTTCATCTAACTTCTACCATTGTTACTATATTAAATTTTAATTGTAATTAATTGACCTAAAAGTAGGTAATTAAGGTAATTAAAGTCGGGAGGGCTAACTGGGCCATTATCGTTATTCATTATTACCCTTCAATTAAATAAAAAGGAAGTTAAAGAAAATAGGACAACTTATGCACGATCTCTTAATTATGTTAATGAATATCCTGCTTTGTTTTCAGTACAATTACTTTATTCAGCAATCGTACAAAAAAACTTGTTTCTTGTATCATGCAATGTAAACTAATTAATGTTTCGTTTACAGCTCTAATATTCTACAACTTCATAAGCATATATACCCCATGCCGCCCGGTGCAATACCAACACCTTTATCATGTACTCCTTAATATTGGCGCTCCAATTTTTTGAGCTCGCTAAGGGCTGCCGGTCACTTTCTCCTTTATTCTTTATGTACTCACCAACACGCACTAGCCAAGTGTGGCGTTTTAAAGGCTAAACCCTTAAAATGACGAGTTCTAAAACGCTATACTCCAGGTGAGTAGGGCTAGACGCCCACACTCTCACATCGATTCGTCGATCCGTCCCAAGGATTAGCGGGGGTGGGGGCAAAAATTCGTTAATGCCAAAATCAAGACTAAGAAGAGCAAGATCTGCCAGGAATAAAATTCTGCCCCATTCAGATGCCCGGGAGGGTAAGACTCAAGCGATCTCGGTCATCGAAACTACAAACATCCGGATTCATTACTGCAAAATACGTGGTATCAGGAGTAATCTTAATGCTGCTCACCAACACCTTGAACAAGTGCAATCGGACATTCTGTTTCTATCAGAAATACAAGTCTCCCCTGGAAGCACTGATTCGCCTGACCTGCAATTTTCCAGATGCAACCTCTACTCTAACTTTCGCCTTAAAGGCGGAGTACAACGTAGGTTGTAATAGGATGTCCACTTTGGAAAACAACAAATTTGACGCGATTTGGTTCACACATTCTGGGCCCCAATTTGTGAAATTCTGCTGTTGTTTTTATAGGTCTCCCAATGATAACAACTTCCAAGGTCTTTTTGATTACCTTAGACTGAAAATAGACCACCTCTTATCACAGTTACCATCTTGCGATATTTCACTTTTGCGAGGTTTTAACGCCCACAACTCTAATTGGTTTCAATTTTCGTCTACTACTAATCCTGCAGGTCATAATGCAGAAGCATTTGCTGTATCGTGTGATCTCACAGAAATCATTTCCGAACCAACCAGAATCCCTGACAACGCTAACCATACTCCACATCTCCTGGACCTGTTCCTTACAACCTTCCCTTGGAATGAGTTTTGCTTTAAACGGTCCTCCTCTTTAAACATTGCTCTTTCAATAACTGAAGTTATCTTGATGAGTATGGGGTTATACATTCCCAAAAAACATAATCGTGTAGGTCATTCCCATTCCCAACCCTGGTTTAATAGGGCTTGCACTGATGCATTTTCGCAAAAGCAGAAACTCTATACCAAATGGAAATCAAATAAATCTATCGAAAATCACTCCAACTATATTGCCGAAAGGAATAGTTGCAAAAGCATCATCACCAAGTCCAAAAAGATGTTTGAGGAACGTAAATGCAAAGCGATTACTTTGCAGCAAATTAATGTCCCAATGATTCTAGTAAAACTGTGCCGTCGACCAAATCTACCCCATACGCTATTAAACCAATCCACTTTCGTTATCAATAAACTTGACTCAAACAAGGCGACTGGCCTTGACGGCATACCAGCTATCCTTAAAAAATACTACCACAAGCTAGTAGCTGTATTGTCCAAACTCTTTTCGATCTCCATGTCATCTGGAGAGTTTCCCACATTATGGAAGTTGGCAAATGTCCAACCTATTTCTAAAAAGGGCGACAAAACCAATTCCTCAAACTATCGACCAATAGCTATCACTTCAATTCTGCCAAGTTGTACATGGACTGCCACCCAATTGTCTAAATGATTCAGGTTCAGTACACTTCCTAATATTACGCATCGTGGAATTGTCAATAAAAAGCCTCCAAGAACTTGCACAAGTATCGTCAACATTTCGTTTAGTATATCCGGTTGGCCCAGATTCTTCTCTGAGTATGTTATGACGAGATATACGTCCACAACCGTTATTCAAATCACTCGGAATTCTCCATTTAGTACCGCCAGCTGCATAATATTCTTCACTAATTGATGTTCCTGGAAAACTGGATAAATGCTCATCTTCGTCACCATCGACAATTCATCTCCCAAAACGCAGTATATACTCTCCTCTGATGGTACTACACTGTTATCACTTCATTATCACCGACGGAATCGTAGAAATTTAAATTATGAGTTTCATATTGCAGTTCGGCTTCAGTAAAATATTTCGATATCTTGAAAGCAAAGTATCTACTAAAGTTGTTGATTCAATGTGTACAAGTAGTTAAACTTACTAATTTTTCAAAACTTCTAGGAAGTAGGTAGTTATTGAAAATATCATTATTGGAAACTATTTCCCTTCTTGGAATGTTAATTAGCGGTTAATATGAATGTTTAGAGTATGCAGATTAGGGAATAAACCCTACTTAAAGGTAATTATGATAAGAAAAGCAATTATACGCACAATGCAAACAAAAAGTCTTAAGAAATTATATCATTGGTCACTAGGTGAAGTAATAAAATTTAGTTAGAATTGGAACGATAGAAAAAAAGTTTTAAGGAAATTAAAATTGAGATCGGTCATTTCGACTGCATCCGTACTTCTAATGTTAAGTTAATCATCAGAGCATAACAATATAACGGCACCGCATTCGTATTTATTGAGGATGCAAAATTGATATTTAATAATTCAAAACTATAAATTGAGTTCGCCTAATCGCCAAAAACCGTATATAAGTTTTAGAATCCTAATCAGGCATTAATTGCCACACATCCAGATCGCAGCCATATTTTTGGGAGAATATATCGTCGCTATTCTCGTCAAATTAAATAGATTTTTTGTTTGCTAATACAATATTCAATTATTTTGTAAATTATTATAAATTATAATTATTAAACAAATTGAATCATTTTATTATCTGTGATTCACAAACTAAAAGGAACCGTAAAAGTAATTAGAGGTTGAATAAATATTTATTCCGTAATCAATGAGTTTGCAAACTGGTTTCGCATGTTTGGATAAAAATGATTCATTAAACTCTCGTTATCCACCAAGTTTGGTCCTTCCTCAGTCGTATTCCGCACATTTTGTTTGATGGTTTGGGTATCATCCTTATTATGTGAAAGGGCTTGAAATAAAATTGAAGAGATATTATTTTTTATAAAATTGTTGGTATGAATTTGAAACATTTTATCCGTTTTACATCGTTGTTTATTGATTTTTTTTTTTTTTTGAATTGAAAGTGTTCTTCATATTGGACTTTTTACGTCGCAGCTGTGGTAAAAAATATTTTTTCTCCAACTACGTAAATAAGACGCTATATTTAGGTATATTGTGGCAGTACTTCGTACCAAAAGTGGGTGGTTTCGGGATTAGTAATTTGACTTTCACTAAACGTCAACTTCGTGTGAATGACGTTCGGGATGTTATTCCTTCAATAAGTACAATTTTATAATTTTCACACGTTTATTACAAACAACGTTTTCAGTCATAAATTTTGCTTTATTTTCGTTTTAAGCAAGTGTAAGTTTACTTATACATTTTGAGAGTATATTTTCTATGAACAGAGTTCGACAATTTACTGTCGCCGATAGGGCCATCTATCTTCAGGTTATTTAAACAACATCTGTCATTTGAATGAAATTTATAGAGGTAAAATCCAATGAATATTAATTAAGAACTACACGGTAAGGTTTTTTTCCACTAAAAAGTAGAACAATACTCATTTTGTATAAAATAGCATTGTCTGATACTAATAGCGACGTAAATCAAGGATTGCCAAACATGTTGTAAACTGCAAATACATGACTGAATATAAAGGCAATGGTGGCTGGAGAAAAAATTGTATGCTTCATTCGTACAAAAAATGAATTTTCGGAACTCGGTAAATCGTTGGACTCCGCTTCGCGTCGTCCAAAAACTTCCTTCCTTGTCCCGAAAATGGGCATTTTTTGTACTAATGAAACAAATAACCATTTTCTCCAACCACCTAAATAAGACGCTATATTGTAACAGTATTTCGTACCAAAAGTGGCTGATTTCGTAATTCTTCGATGTCTCCATGGCAAGTGTACAAAAAGTAATTTAACCTTCACTAAATATCAACTTCGTGTGAATGATGTTCATGGGATGTCATTACTTCAATAAATACAATTTTTTAGTTTTCGCATATTCACCATAAATGACGTTTTCAGTCATAAATATGTATTGATATTCAATATAGTTTTGCTTCTAATTTTCGTGTTAAGCAAGTGTAAGTTTATTTAAATGTTTTGATTGAAAATCTTCTATGAACAAAAATCGACTTTAGCTGTGGTCCATGAATTAAATTTATAGAGGTCAAATCCAACGAATATTAATTGAACACTACACGGTAATTTTTTTTTCGCTACAAGGTAAAATAATACTCATCTATATAAATAAAATCACTAGAGAACGCCTCGTCCGATTTGGCTGATTTATTTTTGTTCTGTTCGTAATCGTAAGGACATGTGACATTCAGTTTAACAGTTCTGTTATGTTTTCATAACAACAACAAATTCAGGATTGAACGTTGATATTTTAATTAAATTGAATTGAAAGCGATATTTCAGTATGTTATCGCGGTGGTAATCATACCTTTGATGCATTAATAATAATAAAATTCATCAGTTGTGCGTGTTGTGAAAAATCGGTTCAAACATTTAAAGAGAGTAGAGAAAAATATTACAAAGGAAACGGGTACGCGAGGGACATAATAAGAAGAGATAGGGACGTACAAAAGCAAAAGAGATGAGCAAAAATAAAAAAATCTACATACAATGTAAATTATAGAAACATTAAAGGAGAAGGGATACCAAAATATCTAAAAGAAGGGAAGAAAGGAAAGATGATAAAAGAGTGTAGGTAGTTACGGAAGGGGACAGGAGAGTGTAGAAGAAATACTAGAGGAAAAGGGAAGGAAGCGAATTAAGTGGAGGAAACGTGGAAAAGGAGAAAACTGATAAAGGGAGATGGTACAAAAGGGAGAATATGGGTAGATAGAAAAACATGGTCGATGAAGTCAAACGAGTATTTGAACGAGAACCCAAATACGATCGAAATGCTTGGAGTCAATCAGTAGGAATAATGGTCTCACTTTTTAATCAGCAGCAGAAAACCGCACACGACAAATTGATGACAGCAGTCAACCACGGATACGGAGGAATTTTTTTCCCAGATGCACCTGGCGGAATTGCCAAAACGTTTATAATTTGATCGATTCGTGCAAAAAGTCAGATCGTCATTATATTCATCAGTACATTGCACCCGTGCGAAGCCGGGTCGGAGCGCTAATTTTGCATAAAATAGCATTATGTGATACTGATAGTGACATAAATAAGGGGTTTCCAAAAACGTAGTGAACTGCAAATAAACGACTGAATATAAAGTGGCTGAAAAAAAAATTTTGTTTTACTCTTTGTTTTATTATGCATTTTTGGTAATCGCCATATTAACGGACTTTACGTCGTCCAGCAACTTTCTTCCTCGTCCCAAAAATTGTCATTTTTTATATTAATAAAACAAATATCTATTATCGTTTCGTTCGCATATAGCTTCGTGGCCTAAGAGATAAAATGGTTAACAAGAATACTTTCTTGTCATTAATTTTTAAAAGCTTGGTCACGCTAACGTTAAATTTCTGATTGTTGAAATTGGTGCATTGAAAATATAGCCTACCTGTATTAAATGAATTTAAATAAATCATCTATATTTTATTATAAGTTTTGTTATGAACGAATAAGTTCAAAGGTAAATATGTAATTAAACATTATTATTAATTTTATTAAATACATAAATAAAAAGTTTACCTCGAGTAGGATTTGAACCTACGACCTGTACTTTGCTCGAGTACCGTGCTAACCAACTGCGCCATCAAGGTTCAATTTACTCGAGGCAAACTTTTTATTTATGTATTTAATCAAATTAATAATAATGTTTAGTTACCTTTGAACTTATTCGTTCATAACAAAACTTATAATAAATTAATATTAGTCAAGTTGCTGTGGTATATGTGAATCCTTGCGACATTGCAGGCTTACATTCCATTAATATAAGTAATTTGATTGTAATCTCGTTATATTTAGAATTTACATCAGTTATACATACATAAAGACAAAATTTACATCGATTGGGGCTTGAACCTTCATGGCTCAGGTGGTTAGCGCGGTACTCTAGCAAAGTACAGGTCATAGGTTCAAATTCTACTCGAGGTAAGCTTTTTATTTATGTATTTAATGAAATTAATAATAATGTTTAAACTATCTATAGGTTATTAAATATAACAATCTATAGGTTGTAAAAAAACCGTTAGCGGACCCAGATGCCAATAGGGCATTATTTTTTGTTTAGTATAACAGGTAAATCTGTGTAAGGAATTTAGATTTAAATCAAACATACATCGTTGCATTGTTAGCTCATACCATCAGTTAGGAATTGAAATTGAAATTGAATCCCAATTTCATTCTTGATTCATTCAAATGAAAATGGCATTCTCGCAGTTATTTCCAGTCTCGTCCAGTAATCATTCGCATTCAAGTAACGTCTTTGAAAGCGTAAGTGCATAATATTTCATTGATCATTTACCAAGGATTTCACTTCTAAAAAACAAGATTCCCATTTGTGTAAATAATTATTCAAAGACTTCTTAGCTACAATGTAATCAAATGAAATTCAGTACATTCCTTATGCATGTGCTACTGGTTTATGAAATTTATTGAGCATATTGAGAAAATTTAAAACTCTAATGTTGTTAAATTTGATAGATACTTGCGATTTCGTTCTTTTCAACATCGCAGTTAGTAAACCTAATCATTCTGCCCGTAAAATAAGCATATTTCTATTTCTTGGGATATAAAAAATTTGTTAAATGACATTGTTTGTCGTTAGATGACCAAATTACGTCGCTTTTGATGGATAAACCTGTTTCGTAGTAAATTCGTTTTGGGGACCAAATTACATAAATCACCTTCGCTTTCGTTCAATTGTGCTTTTAAACAATCTTCGGGGTTGCTCGTATGTCCTACATTATATCGTAGCACATTGTTCGTCGGATCGTGTCAAACCTGTAATGCTAAATATCACACTTTGTCACATTTTCCGCTTCGGCCTTCCTGTTCAATAGCACAATATGTTGCATTGAGGTCATCGAGGATACCAGCCAAGTAAGTTCGAGTACTAGTCGGTGTTCTGGTTGATTCATTACGTATAATTCTGGCCGTCCTTCCCCCAGTACTCTTGTAATACCCTGAACGAGTGTACGATAATTGTTTTATTAATTTCCCTGGTTTGCTAGCTCAGGATCACAGGGAAGGTTCAGTTTGCAATTTTCAACACTCCAATGTTTGTTGGGTTGCCTGGATTTAGAATCAAGTAACACAATGTATTAATAATATAATTTGTGAATTGAAACAAAAATATAATACTTTTAAATAATAAAAAAACAAATAATTATTCTGGTTTATAAACTAAGATTAATGTCATTAAGCATGTGTCTGTTATTTTCCACGGGTTTTCTTTTAGTAAGTGTAATAATAATTAATTAACAATGATGACTGTCGGTCGGGTAACTGGTGGGGGTGAAGATAAATGGACCGAGTGGTTTTTATGAAAGTGGAATAACAACTTCAAACAGGTAAGACAGTGATTCTATTATGTTTCTTTGCGATAATGAATTTGTGGGTGATTACAAATATAGGGGTGAAATCTGTGTGACTTAGAGAGAGGAGGTTTAATCAATTAAATATAATTGTTTCACGTTGATGGGAATGTTGCGGTACTTAAACAGGATAGGATAACCCTTGACCTACACTAACATTTGCAATTGTTATAATCAGCTGTTTGTTAGTGTTGTAGAATTTGGGTGTCTGGAATGTGACTTGATTTTTAACGGATATCAGTAAAATAGATTGCACACAATTGTACTAAATGAACTATGTATAATACAATGTGATTTATTTAACTGTTCTGGTGTATTATGAATTTATGATTAATCGGGTAACTAAATGGAGAAATTTTAATATAAAGTGTAAATCAGGTGAAATGGAAATATGGTGCACTAAATTGTGTTTAATAATTAGTACTGGGGTTAGACTAAATAGAGTTTTTGTGAAGTTTATCCTGGGGTGTTAACTGGAAATTACAGGGCCATTTGAGTGGATAATTTGGTTTCGATACCAGGTGGTAGGAGTTCGGACAAGAGTTCAAGAGGGTGAGGATATAGAGGTAAGTGTTACTCGGATAAGTGTCTGGTGACGGTATAAGTGTTATATTGAGAATCTGGATTAAATGCATATCTAATGATTTCTATACACCCTTCGTGGTAGTAACACCGAACAGATGTTAGATAGGGATCAGGTTTATACGAGGGTAATAGGGAAAATTATAGGGATATCACAGTATAGGATTACCTTATAATTGGGGTCGAAACCACCATTAATAAAGCAATATTATTAACAATCTTTATTTATCCTTCGAGGTACGTACACCGATAGGGCAGATTTGAGATTGTTTCTCGGATAGTAGGGTTAGACAGGAAAGGGGCTTCGTAAAGTAGCCTTACTTCTTGGGGCCGAAGTCACCAGTAGTAGAACCACGTTACTGGGTAACTACTTACTACTCCTCGTGGTACAAACACCGAGAAAGTGCAAATAGCTACTTACGTTTCGGGATAATTATGTTGATAACTGGCACTAGGATATAGAAAAATCAGGAAATATGTCTAGCGGATTAGGATGAAATTAATGACAGGCAGGTTACAATAGCAGCCAGGTAATTTGATATTTACTGGTTAGGATTTCTATATCAAGTTGAATTAAATTCGAATTGAAATAGGATAGGATGAGTGAAGGTGAGCGCGGATATTTATAGGGGATTTACTAGGAGAGGGAAAGTAGTGGGAAACTGATACGATTTATAAACAATACTACATTCATTTTAAGGAAATAAATAGGAAAGAAGTTTTGATAGGAATTTCTATACTAGGATTGAATAATTAATAGGTTAGGAATTTTAGGATTATTACACTCTTGAGCATCATTATTGTAGGAATTGAAGACAAATTTGGTCGTTTACAATTTACAAGAGCATTGATTAAAACAGGAAGTTAAGTTTATTGCTTTACTTCCTGCTTACATTACTCAAGCAAGCGCATTCTATTCCAATTTGTGGATTAGGATATACTCCTTCACAATCTTCATGTACTGTCACCTCAGGAATTCGCCCTAGTGACTACAACACCAACTTTTTGGTATTAGAAAAAAAATTTGTGGTAATTTGCTTAATGATACGGCGAGTCATGATATTTTTATACCTCATGGAATTAACTGAGTGATTATCTTTGGTATCAATCGCGTCCAGTTGAAATATTGTTTGAAACTGATGTTTATTCGCATATCGCTGGCACTAACGGTGATATCATTTGTGTCGTACTTTAAATGCATCCTCAAATTTTTATTGCATTTGGAATTAGCAGAACTTGGCCATGAGTTACTTTCTCTGGCCGCTCAAGGCATTTGTACTGCCCTTTACATAGATTAGTTAAGCTTCATCCGTAGAGCACGCAATAACATTGGTTTCACTGGTAATAGAATTTTTCGCTTAGGTTGTTTCGAACTCCGTTAGTGGATATCTAATGGTATGGAGGTTTTAGATTCGGTTCCAATGTAACACAACTTCCAACTCTGTGGCTAGATAGTGAATTTCTCCGTACGGTTAACAGTGCTTCACTCCTTCTTGTCGAGAGCTCGAATAGTCCTGCTGACCTGCTTCACGTGGTTTGTTACCAACGCAGATCTTGGATCATCCCTTATGGTGGACAGGTCCTGCATTTATAGTCACGCCACTCGGCTACAGACAACTCGCCCTACAAAACTCGCCCTACAAATGTAGAAACTAATCTTAGTTAAAGATAAAATCACGCCTTCATTGCAATGGTGACTTGGTCGCAGTGAAAAGCTATTTCCGGTATCAGACGAAACAATCGCATAGTGTATTCAGCGCCTGTTAGTTAAATTGTGAGCTTTGTCATCACAAAAAATTTACATTTGTTCTGTATTGCAGATGTTTTGTAACTGTGGTTTCATATTACCCAAGTTGACCGGCATATTTCTACAGTTGTTGTTTACTATGATTTTTTTCTCAAGCACTTTACTAACTTCAGTTCGAACTCGGCACCTTTCACTTACAAGCTTGACACCTTAACCGGTGAACCACTGAGTAATCCAATATACAGTGTGAATATTTTCGTGTTACAAGGGGATATATCGAAAACCGTTTGACCATTTAAAATGGAATTTTAGGATATTAACATGCTACAAAGGGGACGTATTTAAATTAAATTAAAATTTTATGACACAATTTTGCGAAGGGCGGGGATGACAGTAACACTTCAAACGGAATGATATAATTTTTTTGGCAAAAATTGATACGAGGGAGTCATTACTACAAAAAACCATCACATTTTTTTTAATAGTTTTTTCAATAATTAAAATGAAACGAATGAAGCTAATGTGGCATTTTTAATCAAGGTAGGCCTAAACACGCCCAAACTTGAAACTATAATAGTCTTTGACATTTTGAACATGTTTTGAAAGACAGAAATTGTGTGCCGTAAAATTTTAGTTAAGACGTTAAAATACGTAGCATGTTAATATCCTAAAATTCAATTTTTAATACTCTAACGGTTTTACAAATATCCTTGTAACAGTCTAAAATACGTTTTTAGAGCTTAGATATATATATATATATATATATAATTACGCCCCTAAGCTTTTCCATATGGGTTTCATTTCTCCACTACCTTGGCTTTTCGGAAAATTAGGCATTTATAGATCAATTGAAACCAATCAACTTCTTCACGTGAAGGAAAAGATAAAAAGTAAATGAAATGAGAAGAATTTATTAAAGTATCAATTACACTGGTTAGCTTTTCTAATTTTTTATCCCTTAAGCACAGTCGAACGGTCATCGTCGCAACGTCGGTTGTCCATTGTTACTTAATTTTCTTCCCACTTTCAGCGTCTCAGTACATTCAGTGTGCTTGAATATAAGCACACAATCAAAATAGGGTGGTGTTGTGTTGCATTCCTTAAATTTATAAAAGCTATTAGATTTATCAAGTGGTTACAGTGACTGGATGATTTAATCTTGAAAAAAAAAATACAAAAGCGCAAGAAAAATATTACATCTGTCCATGCAATTTTACAGGAAACAGTTGCACCTTTGTTTTCTCTGCTACAAACTATATGTATAGAATGCAGTGCAAAAATGTGTGTTAATTATAAGGAAAGGTACTACTTTTGACTTGTAAAAAATATAAAAATTGTGTAATATGTGTAATATAAAGAAGATATAAAGCGGTCAACTCATATTGTATTGTTAAATATTGTTAAATTTATTTTTTTTATTATATTCGATATTTTGACCTACTAAATATAAACAGTTTTAAATGTTGACGATACTGTCGTTGATATCGTCAATGGTTCTTTGCCCGTTTCCGAATGTTTACGTATTTGACATTCTCTACAATTATTAATAATTTCTTATACATCACTCTTTTAAATTTTGCCAAACGTAATATTTCTTTATATTTGCGTAGATTCTGCCAATCCCTACATGTCCACCGGTTGATAATATATGAAAGTTGTTGATCATTAATTGTCTCATTTCTGCATTCTTTAAGCATCTGACATAACACATACTCTAGTCTTGTACCTCTTTAATAAATTATTCTCAATTCATTTATTTTTTATTTTTTCCCCCACGCGAAGAGTTCATTGGTTTCAATTGATTTAAAAGTGACTAATTTTCTTTAGTTTAAATATATAAGCCGTTCTTCTTTTTTTACTGGATATTTATATTTATTTAATAATTATCGCAAGTGTCGAATCTCAGCGAATATGACATGAGTTTGTAAACAACATTAGTGCTATGAAGTATGAAACTCCACGAAGAAAGGATAAAGAATATAAGTTTATGGTGTATAATCTATTGGCGTTCTTAAGTCATTATGTTAACTAACCTACAATACGCTTCGTTTCTAACCATCATTCACCCTTTATATTAATTCACTTATTTCTGTTGAATTTACAGGTCTCTTCAGTACTGCTACGATATACGGTTGATTAAGCCTTAAATCTGTAACATTTGCAAAGCTATCTTTATCTTCCACTTCTTATTTTGTTCCCTAGCTTCTTTTTTTTGTTATAAATAAATTAGTTGAGTTTAAATCATCTAACCGTAACTTTATTTGTAAAAATGCATGCGCTTTCACACGTTTGCCTTACATCTTACGTAATGAACTGCAAATTCACCTTCCTCTGAAACAAATCTGAATTTAATTAATATCGACCACGGATCTTGCATGCCCAATAAATTAATTAAAATTAAAATTAATGTGTTTGTGATCCGTAAGAATAAGAAATTTTCTTTGAATTTGTCAGTTCTGTTACTCGTACATAACACAAGTTTAATTAAGATCATGTGATCTTCATGTCGAACAATCTCAGAATACAATTTTAAGGTGTCTCATCACTGTTTTCTAATATTTTCATCTCTGTTCACTTTAGGTTTCAATAGAACGTCTGCATTTTCTATGTTTGTGCTTTTTATCTACTTTCCAATAATGTATTTATCATTGTACTAAATTATCTATTTGTCCTATAATTTTTTACGTGCACAAATGTACCGATGCCCAAAATAGGTGTGTCGCGACTCCATTTAAGATAGCTCAGTAGCTCAGACTTATTGGAAAGCACTTGGATGCGTGAGCGTGGGTGGGCGTAGAAACACAATAGAAATTTAATAGGGACACTACTTGCTTCGCTCTTGTAGGCACAGATATGGCAATGCTCGCAGTCAAAATGAAGAAATGAAGCGCCGATCTGAAAGAAGACAGATTAATTAAGTATATGTGACAATAATACACCTAGGACCAAGAAATATTGTTCGTCCAGCACAAACTTTTACTTTCTACAGGCCTCAGCCCAAATGTGTATAAAAGCTTAATTTCCCCCTGTACAATGTTTAGAAACAACAAAAATACTCACTGTGAGTAAGCATAAACCATTTACAGTAATAATGAATCCAAGACATTAATAAAAAAAACTTTTTAGTAATAATAAGTCATTTACAAAACTAATAAATCATTTACTATAATGAGGAACCAATTGCAGTAATAATAAACCACTTTCAGTAATAAGTAGTCATTTAAAGGACTAATAAATCATTTACGGTAATATACATTACAAAATAGAATAGACAATGTACTATAGAAATGTGAAGCAGCCCAAAGGAGTATGTAACTCATGTAGTTTTGACGCATTTAATTATTGAATGCTTAAAACGAAACTTAAATTTAGTGATAGTTAATATGATCCTCAGATACAACGCCCGTGAAAATAATCGACATTTATGCTTCAGCGGCTATCATCACATAAAAATACATTGAAGTAAACACCAAGTTACTATCTGCTTTTGGTTAATCGCATTAAGGCCTAAGTTTTTACACATAAAGCAGCAAGCTAAAGAAAACATCAAAGATAAAAATAAACTAGCGTACATTAAAAGTCTAGTATGGATTACCCTGTATAAATACATTAATTTATCGAAGCTACATGTAAATTTGGCAACTGCCTACTGTTCATATGATGATAATAATGTTAAACACAGCAAAAATAAATAGTGCTCCATCAAAGTCGGTTATTGAATTCATACACGAGCATCTTCAGTGCGTAGCAAAAATGTTTATTAAATTTATTAAATCGCATGTGAAATTCTTTCTAAGTAAAATCGGTAGGTGCTACTTTATATAGTCAGCCATACAGAAGCAAAAGAACAACATACTTTATAGCTATATGAGCTCTCAGTAATATCTGAAGGAAGATATTCACATGCTGCAACTATTTAAGGTGTAGTACATGTTGTCGCTAATTTATCGTATTTCCAGGGCTCCGTCGCGTAGTACAATGTACTTTATAGTTATGTGAACAGCTGAAGGAAGATATCCATATTCCGTAACAATTTGTAAGTGTAGTACATAGGAGGGAGATATACTCACTCGATTACTATTGTCGCTAATTTATAATATTTGCCGGGCTCCTAAACGTAATAAAGCAAAACGTAACTCACCATTAACTTAGTTGTCGGGAATACCCCAAGGCAAAGGGATAAGTGCGTACAGTTGCTACATTGTAAAATCAGCCATACGGAAGAGAAAAGAACAATATACTTGATAGTTGTATGAGAACCCATTAACAGCTGAAGGAAGATATCGACACTCCGTAACCACATGTAGGTGTAGTACATAGGAGGGAGCTATACTCACTATGTGATTCATTTTGATGCACGCGTGGTATTCGGTAGAATATTTTCAGAATTAGTTAATTATGTATAAAGGTTACAAAATTTAATAAATGAACAAAACCTTTATTTAATTAATTAAAAATTTAAATTTAAAAAACGACAAAACGTTTTAATTACTAAGCATGTAACAAAATTTAGAAAACGAACAATACTTGCGTACAAATAAATATGATTTTTCACTGTATTCTTCGGAACACTCTTCAATATTACTATCAATGGTTTCTCACGAAATTTTACGAAATCGTTTTCTTTTTACAATAAACTTAAATTTTTAACGTGACTGTCAGTGTTTGACAAATTCTTCTTGACAAAAATAGCGCTGTTACTATGGTAGATGAGTATGACATAACCCGCGTTACAAAAGGGTACAAAATTTTCGTCCCATTTTAAAATTGTAAAAACTTCAGATTTCCAAGTGTAAATTGCAAAAATGCAACACGATAGAGGTGAACTCTCAGCAGTCACAGCCGACTTTGTCTAACGCCCGTCTCGTTTTTAAGCTTCCGCTGCGAAAAGCTACAGAGAGTCGCGTCGTTCTACTTTCCTATCCTATATCGAGGTATTAAGTAAATACTTGAATTAAAAGTCAGCTTAAACTGAAATGAATCTTACAATTTAAATTTTTTAAAATTACAGGAATATTTGCTGCACATTATTTCCGTCAAACGCAAATTTTAGCAGACGCTAAAATACGTAAAAAGTCGTCAACCAAAAAGAAACACACGGCCTTTTTAAATTTCCTTTTTCACCAATTACATGTTTCCTATCCACCAGAAATTTTTAAACTTGAGATTTAACTCGAGTAAAATGGCACGCGGCGTTACCACGTCCAGCTTTTAATATGTTGCTTGAAAATTGGTCGGAGGTAGAGTGTGTTGCCCACCAATCGGTGCATGAACATCAAAATCACGTATAATAACTAAGACCGAAACAAATTCGCACCATTTTAGAAAATAATTCAACCTCGTGATTTATCAAATTTTAAATCGAACCCTAAGCTTTTTTGATTAAACTACTGAAAATATTTCTATCTCACTTAATGTACTGACAAATAATGCCTACTTTGCTAAACAATTTCTTCACTTTTATTGTTATTTACGTACCTAATCATTTTACTCATTTGATACCCCTTTAAATTTTTAATAATCTAATCATTAATAATAAGTGCTTAATAAATTATTTGCTTTTGTGCTTTCTATAATTGTACTGAAAAACAGTTTTTTCACTACATTCCAGTAATACATACATACAAACAAGTAACGTACAAAGTTCACTAACTTTTCTTACTCCAATATTTTCCTTCTTCTATACTCTAACAGCCTTTGGAATACTTCTAGTCGCTTTTGCCATATTTTATTATC
>JARFJB010000717.1:2017500-2167500 GCA_036346205.1 Vesta saturnalis | reverse complement strand
AACAAACCGTCCAAACACCGATTTTGTGCGTGTCTCAGCTTGTAAACCACACCAATACCCGCAGTTTCGTTTCGGAGTACCAGTACTCATCTAGTGAGTGGTTCGAGTGCGTGCATGAAAGTGGCTAGAATGAAAACGTGTGATAGTGCCATGAAAGACCTGGAGTTGCATTTAACTGATGCCAGCAATGTTCTTAGTAATATTTTTGCAAGAGAAAGGTACAATCAAATATAAATATTAAATGCAGTAAGATTTTGTAAACGTGACGGTAACAGTTTCTTCGAAATAAGCGTGATGATTGAAAAGATGCGATATGTAGACATTGGTGAAACCAATAACTCAGATACAGAGGAGGGCGGAATAAACTGCTGAGCTGAATTGTTTGTACACAACCAACGAATTATTTAACGTTCCGTTCATGGGGCAGTACATAAGAGTTACAAGGTTTGTTACTTTTCAGCAAAAATAAGATCTAGCTATATTCTTTTTAAGAAATAATATTGTAACATAACACGGTAAGTAGTGTCAATTAAGAAAGAACGTTGCAATGAAAAGGATTTGTGGTGCGGCTAATTCTAACAAATGAAATGAATTCGCGCTGTCAAGTAGACATAATTGATATGCAATCAGAACAAGATTTTCGTTTCATCCGCAATTATCAGGAACATTTAACAAAATTCACCGTTCTACCAGCCTTAAAAACAAAGACGACTGAAGAAGTTGCCTATCATTTATTTGATGTTTTGTTTGTTCGGCCCACATATGATTCTAAAAGTGGAAATGGCAGAGAATTTGCAAACCGCATAGTAAAAAATCTTGCAGAAATGTGGTGCGGATTGAAGCTGGTCCATGGAAAATCTCGCCATTCGCCAAGTCAAGGGTACGTAGAGAAATAGAACCAAGATGTAAGGTAGGCATGCTGGTTACATGGTTGGCTGAACACAACGAAATGGTCTAAAGGGCTGCAATTTGTGCAAATCAATAAAATCGTTTTCTGCATACAGTCATTATGAAGGCATGTTCGGCACACCTCAAAGGATCGGGCTCAAGGATTTGTCATTTCTTAAGGAATTCCTGTTTAACATTGAAACAGAAGGAGAAATACAATAGTTGTGCGATTAGAAGAATTCAGACAAACGTAAAGATGATCGTTTGTGTCTAGTTGAGGAAGATAGTTTGACAAACACAAGGAACACCGAAGACGAACAACAACAGCAAAATGTATGTTCAATATGCAGAAAAGAAATTTAAGATTCTCATAAATGTTCAGTTTGTTGCTTACCTATTCATTTAATCTGCAGGAAGGCTAACGTAGGAAATAGAGAGAGTGAGCAGAGAATTACATGTAACCGATGTTCGCAAAGTGAAAAAATAAGTAATGTACGATACGCGGCTAAGGGTGGACTGAAAAAGCAAGCCGAAATAATGATTGCTCTTTCCACCCATTGATGAGGAACTGTTATTGTGCGAGTACCTGACGTTGACAGAGGTAGACCCCAAGAAATGTGTTAGCTGTTGTACTCAAAATTAACGACTCTAGACTTTATCAGATTGGTAGGTAATAAATTCAAAACAGCTTTTTACACAATGTTTAATCCATTTACAATGTAATTGCAAACACTACTGCGTCGACAAAAAATGCGGGTGTAGAGTCAAGAAAGTACCCATAGTCGGAACACCATAGGATATGACCTTCAAAAAATTCTAAGAAATTATTTTATTACTTTTTTGTTAGCTAGAGGTACGAAAACAAAAATAGTAAAAGTTGGCAAAAATGGGACTACTATTAGAGGCAATAACACTATATATATATATATATATATATATATATATATATATATATATATATATATACTTAGAAATAATAATGCTATGATTTTGAAAGTATGCTTTATTAACATGTATAAGATGATGAAATTTTGAAGGCAAAATATTAACAGTTAACAAGAAAATGTTAATAGTGTGTATTATCGCCACGCACAGCAATGCAGGCGTTCACTTTCCGGGGCATGCTTTCTATGAGATGGTCTGTATCCTCTTGAGGCATTTCATCCCAGGCTACCTGGAGATGGTGTCGTAATTCATCCAAATTGTTTGGGGGCCTTGGGAGTTGCCTTAGTCTCGACTAGATTTCTTAAAATGTATAAATCAAAATTGTTGATAATTGATGTTGACAGTGGTGCAAAGTACATAATGAGTTGTTCTTTTTCAGTGAAACTTCCATCGTTTTCTATATGATACTGAAACATTATTTTGCCAAAATTTCAAAATCATAGCATTATTATTTCTAAGTGGTGCATTTCATTTGAAACGAGGGGTAATTTTAATTTAATTTTATAATATATATATATATATATATATATATATATATATATATATATATATATATTGGGTTTTTTTAATGGTGTATTTTAAATTATACAATCTAAACGTTTCGATAACACTTACAGTTATCTTCGTCAGTAGTAATATCTATTAAAATTGTTAAAGATGTTGAAAACAATTTTGTCAAAGTTAAAAAATTAAAATTAATTAATTTTTCAACTTTGACAAAATCTAAAAGTGCTATTAAATGCATGACATTCTCTCTAAATTTATAAATAAAACTACGTCCAAATTATCAATAAGTTTATTATAAGTTTTGTTCTGAACGCATAAGTTCAAAAGTAAATATGTATTTAAAAATTATTGGTAATTTTATTAAATACATAAATAAAAAGTTTACCTTGAGTAGTATTTGAACCTACCACCTGTACTTTGATAGAGTACCATCTGCGCCATCGAGATTCAAGTCCCAATCGATTCAAATCTTGTCTTTATGTATGTAAATTCTAAATATAATGAGATTACAATCGTATTACTTATATTAATGGAATGTGAGCCTGCAATATCGCAAGGATTCACATATACCAAAGCAACTTGTCTAATATTAATTTATTATAAGTTTTGTTATGAACGCATAAGTTCAATGGTAAATATGTAATTAAAAATTATTATTAATTAATAATAATTTTTTAATTAAAAATTATTATTAATTAATAATAATTTTTAATTATCCGTAAGTTATTTATATTACAGCTATTATGTAATTAATAAGGGACACAGTTTTCTTTCTAGATGCCAATTTTACGGGGAGTTTTCAAGGTCTTCTTCTGAAACTAGCTCTCTAGTCGTATTTTCAGAGTTGTTTTCAAGTTGACACTTTTTACAAGCTCTGGTGCACTTGAATCCAAGTTTGTTACAGCTGCATCGCCTTGTGTTGCATCATCAAAAGCAGTTGCACCTGACCATTTTAAGAAGGTTTCCTGGTGCTGGACTAATGTCCATCTTCTCTGGAAACAGTTTTCCATCTTTTAAAAACCATCCCCAATTAGTCTATGTCATAATTCTTGCCCAACCACTGCATCACTTGTAAGTAAACTCGACGAGAGTGAAATTTTGTAGCTGATGGTGTTGGAGGTAATCTTTCGGGCTTCACAAATGTATATCTGCAGTTGATACTTTTCTGCATAGGATGTGATGACGTAGTGACAATAAAGACTCAGTTGGTCCTCTGTGAAACATTGAATTTTTTTGCATCCTGTCGTTTCCACAATGTTTGGATCAACGTTTGGAGTGCGAAATACTTTGGAACAGCTTTGAAAGACGGGATCGCATCTGATGACATTTCAGAACACTGACCTCTTACCAATTCCAAAAGTTCCTGATGTAGTGCCAAAACCAGAAAATGCGTTGGCAAACAAGTCGTAGCATACAGTGTCACCTAGTAAATGTTTCAAAACTTTGTTATATACATTTTTTTTGCTTTACCCTGGTCTGATCTAAAGTAGAGATCTTTACAGTCTTTTGTAGCGCAGTATAGCAACAATACCAGTAGGTCTGTATCTTCTCTAAGAATGGTTGTTGCTTTCACAATATCAACGTCTGCATCACCTTCAGCGTCAGACACGTGACAGCCTTTCTGACTCAAACTGTCAGCGATGGGGTTGATAAGAGCTTGCTTGTTCTTGTCATTAGAAAGAAAATCTTACATCGTTCCAGAAAATTTAGTGCCTTCCCTTTTATTGACGTCGTTTGCAGCATTACCTGGTCGACGTAAGTGCGCATTGTCCTTTGTATTTGGTCGTCAATTATATCCATTATACAAAACTGTGGCCTTATCATAGTGATGTAAAGAGTAAGTACTTCCTTATTTCCATTTCAAGCGATGATCCCCATCAAGTCATAGTGGTCATTCTTTTAAATGTACTGAAGTACAGCCAATTAAGATAACGTAAGAGAATCTCTTAGGGCTTCTTAAAGCTGCGCTTTGTTAGGTTTCCGCATTGAATATGTTTCTTCGAACAAAGACAGTCGGTAAGGTGATAGTTCATACCTTATAATGTCATCGAGATTTAACTCTCCTGGTTGTCATACAACCAGGAACCTTCGAAACTGCTGAGATGGGTCAATAGTCTGATTCTTACTAACTTTTATACCCCGACTGGTCGCTAATATCCTGACTATACTTTCGTTCATAGGGGTACCGAAAAACAGATTGTCCTTCCACTGTATTCAGTCATGCCGCTTCCTTTTGTTAGTCCGCCAGTACTTTCTAGTGATCGCATAAGGGTCTGTTCAATTACTCGGTTAGACCGAAGACCAGCCCAGTACTTATCACTACGCTGTATGACATGGAAAATTCATTGTGAAATTTATGATAAACTTCGGTATGTTGAGTGTCTAACAATTTCATGTTCTGTAAATACAAATAAGGAGATTTAAGATAATTTGCGTGACCTGCTGCACTAAATATGGTTAAGCACTTATACATAGTGTGAAGGTGCATCCCCACGATCCTGTCCTAGGAGTTCTCTCATTGTCCCTAACATTTTGTCATAGTTCAGTCAAAGTTTGCTCGTACTTAAACTACTGCTTAGTACTTAACAAAATACTTATCTTTTTTGGGTTTTTTAATGGTGTATTTTAAATTATACAATCTAAACGTTTCGATAAAACTTACAGTTGTCTTCGTCAGTAGTAATAATATCTGTTAAAATTGTTAAAGATGTTGTAAACAATTTTGTCAAAGTTGAAAAATTCAGGTCCCTGAACAGAGGAGGACCATTTATCACCACGTGCTTTGCAGTGTGCCAACATCTTGCCTGTAAATGTTTGGTCGCAACATAACAGTAATCAGCATAAGCAAGACTAGTTTTTCTTGTGATGATTTCCTTTTCACAATATAAACAGTCTCGTTTACTATTAAACGGTCCTGACAAAATGCGTGCACTTCTTTTCGCAGGTAACTTATGTGAATCGATAATACCTTCCTTATTTTTTTTAATGTCGTTCTTGTTAATGTAGTTCAAGCGGCACGATTTATGAACCGTTGTTCCAACACTTACTACTATGCTATCACTTCGCTCAGTACTAGCCTTGTTTATTCACACAGCTCCTTTAACACCAGTACTAACTATATGTGCATTACCAAACTTCTTCACACATTTGAATTTTATTCACTTTATAAACTAGTTACAACAGTAGTAAATGTTTTGTTTACCGTTTGGATCATTTTTTTGGTAAAACCATTAAATAAAATATATTTATTCTGTGGCACATCCATTCGAAAAATTTGAAACCATTGTTATATAGATTTTAATATGTGGGTATTCCTATTTGTTATTTATTAATAGCCATGAATGTGTTAAAATAATAAATCTTTTAAATTATGAGAACTAGGTTTTGCTGAATTATTCCAAAATTATAATCATAATTTGAACGCTGGTAAATATGTTTTTGCCAACTTTTAGTATGTCATACTGCACACCTAATACTACAAAATAAAACCATAAAACGCTTTCTTGCAATTTTCTAACGATCCCTGTGTCTGTTTTTCTTACTTTGCTTGGACTACCACTTATATTATTGCTTATCCACTGTATATATACGTTACATTATCAATATTCTCCGCTTGATAGTATAAAATGCAACAGAATAACTTGTCAAAGGCAGTCTACATTCAAACATACTTGCAATATTTAAAATTTTAACTAAAAAGGTAAAAATAGGTACGTATATAAAATTTTGTTTTATTTATGTTTAGTTTTAATTTCTACCTTTTATCTACTCAAAAACATGCAAAAGTTCAAATTACATTTATAATTTTTTACATGCCTAAATTATTTTTATATTGTAATTCTGGTTTTTCTAACTATAAAAGATGTTATCAGATCCATCATTGGGATAGGTGCTTCCATACAGAAAATATGTTTGCAAAGTTATTCAAAAGAGATTGTTTTAACTGGAACATTGAATTATGTTAGATTGAGTACTCGATATCAAGTTAGTATGCTTTTGTGTTCCACCCAAGTGCATACAATACTGAGAAGCTATTTCCGCTTCCAAGTGCTTTACTATGCATGTGTTGAATTTGATCAATGGAACCATAACTAAAATAAAAAACAAAAAAGATTTATTATATATGAAGCTTCCTTTTATAAAATTTCTTTATAATACTAAGGCTATTATCAATAAATTCGTCTCCATTTTATATACGTACATAGCTATATCGATAAGTATGCTAAACACTTTGATGTGCACTCATATGCAGCTACAATATCCATTAACTTAAATCACCACCTTAAACTGCTCTTTATTCTCAAACAGCCTTTTTCATCGTCCCCTTATGTTATATAATGCATTACCATTAAGTATTAAAGATTTTAGAAGTGTATGCTCTTGGCTGAAGAAAATCGGGTCACTGTATTGAAATAGCATTAATTTATTCTATTCGATGGGGATTTTTAGCATAACCTTTTAGTAATATTACGTACTTTAAAGTTGCAGTAATAACGTTTATTTTTTACGTATACCAAGTCAGTTTACTTTCCGTAAAATTATTATTTTAATACCCTGAGTAATTTAAATACCATTTAAACTTAGTCCCTTTCAGGGATTTATAGAAAGTTTAAAATAAAAAATTGTAAATGGAAATACTGAGCAAAACCGCGAAAAGCGTATAAAAGGTGTCTTGAATTATTTTCCATACTAAATTACATTTATAAATTTTATTTTAATTAAATATTTCTTGCATTTTACATATTTGCATTTGTATTCAACTTTTCCTATACTTAATTATTAAATGTGATATTTTTCTATAGAGCTAAATAATTTATGTCATACATGAGTTACCCGCGCATTAAAATTTTTAGTGGAACTTAAATTTTACTGACATGTAACCGTAAAATATAGTATCTAGCTTAGTTGTAGTTAGTACTACAATCAATTTGTATTGCTAAATTCTTTATCTTTATAGTACCTATACCACATTAAATTCTTCTTTTATTGTAGCAATGGAGCATAGGTATACAGGGCTTTTCACGATCAGCGTTAATTAGACGTTTCTGGCAAACTAGACAACAGATCAACCTGAAAATTTGACAGTATGCATAAATTAATATGATCTACACGCCTAAAATATTTTAGATGTTGCGACGTTGCCGCTTCTACTATAAAGTAGCGACTACTTTGATTTTTCAAATGGAACACCCTGTATATAATATCATATAATGATTTCCTATTACTTTGTCAACTATTTCATGTACTATTTCCCTATACCTATCTATTACCGTTTAAGAGATATAAATTAATTTTGATTTTTTTTTTTACAAAACGTACTTTTATAAACATTGATAATCGTGAACTCTCTGGTATAAGACGATCAAATTCGAAATGGAGTGGGGTGATACCATGAGGATCTTCACTTCGAGTCATATTTTTATTTGCCTCATATAGGGTCTTTAAAAAATGCAAATTCACATGAAAAAAGGAGTGGAAGTCAATTTTTTCTAATGAAACACCCTGTATATTTACACATTTTTGAGCTCTAAATCCAATTTTAGATTGACTTTAATCAGATAATGCTATTTCGATTTCGAACCGTTTTCGAGATAAACTGTTTCAAACAGAAACTGACATGGTTTCCTTGTATTCATCACTTATTTTTGAAATTTAACATCAAATGAAACTTCTCTTCGAACAATAGTTTTATTAACGCTGATACATGAACTGAAAATAATTTCATGAATTAGTAAGTTAATTCAATAATCAGTGTATTTCAGAATATGTTCGAACACATCTCCATCTCTACTTAAACAAACATGTAATCTCTTCAAAAGATTTTCATGAGTAGCGCTTCTGATTAAGTCTGGAGTTAAACTATTGAAAGCAGTTCTAACTCTCGATTTCATATCTTCCATTGTTGTTACTGGGTTGGAGTAAACCATATTTTTAGTGAAACCCCACACAAAATAATCTATTGGATTGCCATCTGGTGTTCTAGGAGGCCAACGAAAAGGTCCATTATTACCAATCCATCTGTCTTCGAAGATTTTAGTTAAAGCTTCGCCTACTGAGACGAGAATTATGGGGTGGAGCACCATCCATTTGGTACCATACACGTTCTCTTCCTGGCCTATTATTTAAAATCATTTCAATTCCATTTCTCAGTAAATCTTCATATTTTGTTGCATTCAAATTATCATCATAAAACTCGATATAACAAATTGACTCATTCTTTATGGCACAAAATACATTAAATTGCCATCTTTCTTGAAAACGCCTTTGGCGAACGACATGAGAATTTTCTGGCGCCCAATAATGACTGTTGTGTCTGTTGAAAATTCCATTTCTTGTATACTTGGCCTCATCTGTCCATATGATATTGTTAAGGAAATGTTCATCCTCTTGTGTCTTGACAAGTAACCATTCAAAGAATTCCACTCTACGAGGCAAACCAGTCTCTTTCAAATGTTGCGCACAGTAGAATTTATAGGGATGTCATTTGTGCTTATTAAGAATGCGATAAACTGTCACTTAGGGTATACCTATCTCCCTTTCAGCCTCGTGTAGGGAAGCATTTGGAAATGCATTAAAAAATCCCAAAACTGTTATGCCATTGTCATCATCATCCACTTCAGGCTTTCTACGAATGATTTTTGGACAAAGGGTTCCATTCAACCTACAGTTTTGTAGTAGTCGATTTATCACATTATTATTCGGCTTCGAAAGTTGTGGATATCTTTCATGAAATACTCGGCATGTTCTACTTGCAATTCTATTGCACTCAACATTAATAATAAATAAATTGAAGAAATCTTCATTACTGTAACCTAACCTTGACATTTATCTATTATAATTAGTATCACAATCAGTCCAAATCACCAACGAAAGTTTGACGTTTCAAAATAGGATCACTTATTTTTCCAAAGCACTATTAAAAAATATTAATTTGCAATGTTGTACGATAGAGACACTCAATACCTCAATGCATACATATTGTAACTTTTTCTAAGGTACATATCAATTTCGAATTGATTGATTTGAGACTGCTGAAAAACTAAATCGAAAAGAAATTGTGTTACGAAGTATAAAATAGATGTTAAATCTCAAAAATAAGTGATGAATACAAAGAAACCACGTCAGTTTCTGTTTGAAACAGTTTATCTCGAAACCGGTTCGAAATCTAAATAGCATTATCTGATTAAAGTCAATCTAAAATTGGATGTAGAGCTCAAAAATGTGTAAATATATAGGGTGTTCCGTTTGAAAAAATTGACTTTCACTCCTTTTTTCATGAGAACAAAGTATCTGCATTTTTTAAAGGCCCTGTATGAGGCAAATAAAAATATGACTCGAAGTGAAGATCCTCATGGTATCACTCCACTCCATTTCGAATTTGATCGTCTTAGTACCAGAGAGTTCAAGATTATCAGCTTTTATAAAAGTACATGTTTTGTAAGAAAAAAAATCGAAATTAATTTACATCTCTTAAACGGTAATAGATAGGTATAGGGAAATAGTACATGCAGTTGTTGAGAAAGTAATAGAAAATCATAATATGATATTATATACAGGCTGTTCCATTTGAAAAATCAAAGTAGTCGATACTTTATAGTAGAAGCGGCAACGCCGTAACATCTAAAATATTTGAGGCGTGTAGATCATATTAATTTATGCATACTGTCAAATTTTCAGGTTGATCCGTTGTCTGGTTTGCCAGAAACGTCTAATTAACGCTCATCGTGAAAAACCCTGTATATTTAATTAAACGCAATAAACAAGGTTCATTCTCAATTTTATAAACCTTAATGGTCATGTTAGTTAAGGAAGCACAAGGAAATGCTATTATAGCTAGAAGAAGAATGAGTAATTGATAAACGTATAATTTACATACATTTTTGTAATACTTGGGTACTACAGTCCGTCTAGAAAGTATCTGGAATTTTATATTTTTCCTAATTTATATATACAGGGTCTGCCTTTGGGAGCTGATCCTATCAGTATCTGCTAAACCAAACTTACTATAATTTTGAAAATTTGGTGACAGGGTAATGATGTTAGTGCTAACTCATCTAAAATATTTTCACGTTCGTACCATTTCCGGTTATACCGGAAGTCGGTACTTAGTCGTAACAGTTTCATACTTATTATCAAAAAAGTCCCAATTTTACAATTTGTGATAAAAATGAGCTGCATACTTAAATCTAGTATTCCTTGTTCGTAGTCACCATGGAAACCAAATAATTGAGAATTGAAATAAAGAAAAATATTTGAATAAGTTACTGCCAAAAATTATAAAATTAATAATTTTTTTGAAATTCAGTATACAACATAAGTGTAAAAATTTAATACTTTATGAGTAAATCGAAAAAAACTACTTTTTACTGCGGAGGTAATACATACTTATCAGCGCATCATTACACGATAAAGATGCTTATTTATTTTGTTTTTATTTTGCAGTCAATAATTTAATAAAATTGTTGACAGTTTGTGTTTTTCTTGATGAAATGGCTCGACTTCAATATTCTAATACAGATTATTTGAATTTAATTTTAATTCACGGAGAATGTCATAGAGTTGTAAAACGAACAGTAAGAACATTTATCGAACGCTATCCTGAGCGCCCCCGACCATCAGCAGATACAATAAGACGTGTAGTTCAAAATTTGGAACAGTTTGGCACATTTAAACACTCTGCGCCTTGTAAAAAAACTGCTATTGATAACGAACAGAATGAAGTTATAACTTTAGGATATTTCCGTGCCTATCCTTGTAATTCCATAAACGACGCGAAAACAGATATTGGCTTAACACCAACAACTATCAGAAGAATTCTTAAGAAACATAAGTTTAGACCATACTATTTACAATTAGTTCAACATTTTAAAGAAGCGGATTTCTTGAAACGTATCGAATTGTGTGAAACAATTTTGCTCAAAATACAAGAAATTCCTAATTTTTTGACTAATATCATATGGACGGACGAATCTAAATTTACGAAAAATGGCATATTTAATCGCCGAAACTCGCATTACTGGAATAACGAAAATAGCAATTCAATTCGCGAATGCCATTTTCAGGAAATTTGGAATTTTAACGTATTTTGTGCTATTCGGAATAATGAAATCTTTGACGTGTATTTTTACAATGAAAATTTGAGAGGTTTAAAATAGTTGATTGTTGTGATTTATGATTACAAATTTAATTTCTAGGAGAAAATTATCTTGAGATTTTAAACACTCGAATTCAACCACGATTAAATCTAGAAAGGGAAAATTTATGGTACCAATAAGACGGTGCGCCCCCTCACAACACCAACGCTGTTTCCATGAAACTTTATGAAATTTTTGAAGATCGTTGGTTTGCCAATAATGGTCCCTTCCATAGCCACGTAGGTCACCAGATTATACGCCAATGGATTTTTATCTTTGGGGTCGAATTAAAAATATTGTTTATGCTACACCACTAACGACTAAAGAAGATTGCATTGCAAGAGTGCAAAATGCCTTCAATTCTCTTTCTCCACAAGAAATTCAAAGGGCTACAAATGAAGCCATTATAAGACGGGTTCAACAATGTCTTGCGTCTAACGGGCAACATTTTGAACATTTATTGTAAATTAATTTACATTCGATTACCAGCAAGAATTACTAAATAAGCGACTTTATCGTGTAACAATGCACTGGTAGTTTTTTTCGATTTACTCATAAAGTATTAAATTTTTACACTTAGGTACTGTTGTATATCGAATTTCAAAAAAATGACTTATGAATCACAAAAATGATCAATTTTTATAATTTTTTGCAGTAACTTTTCCAAATATTTTTCTTTATTTCAATTCTCAATTATTTGGTTTCCATGGTGACCACGAACAAGGAATACTAGCTTTAAGTATGTAGCTCATTTTTATCACTTAAACTTTTTTGATAATAAGTATGAAACTGTTACGTTTAGGCAATAAAGTTTTAAACAAACTTACCTTAATTTTTGACGTTAAATCGATCTGAGTAATAAAAAATAGGGGTTTCCATTTGATTTTTTTGAGTAACTTGCATTTTTTGATAGTCAAGTTTAGACATTCATAATTTTATTTTTATGAAAAATACAAATGTCATTTTTTGCAGACTGTTCAATAAACCTTTGCCTACAACACCTCAAAGTTTTATTCAAATTGTTTGACAGGAACAGAACAATTAACGAGTTATTACTAAAACCGCATCTATCAATTTTTTTAAAAAAATGTTTTTTTTGTAAACGACTGAAATTTCGTATCTAGTTTATTTAACAAACTTACCATAAAATTCGACTTCCGGTATAACCGAAAGTGGTACGAACGTGAAAATATTTTAGATAAGTTAGTCCTAACATCATTACCCTGTCACCAAATTTTCAATATTATAGTAAGTTTGGTTTAGCAAATACTCATAGGATCAGCATATATATATATATATATATATATATATATATATATATATATATATATATATATATATATATATATATATATATATATATATATATATATATATATATATATATATATATATATATATATATATATATATATATATATATAGTTCAGAAATTCTACGGACAAACTTTGCGTAGTGATTCTAGACCCAAAAATAAGAAAAAAAAGTTCATATAAACCCAGGTCCGGAAACGCTTCGTTTGGGACCTACAGGGTGTAAAAATTTTTATTTTCCTCGGTTTTATGTTAATTTGAAATTAGAGACGCTGTATCAACAAGAATAACAACAAATGTCATAAATACAGTTGTGCATCTAAGCAACAACTTGTCATTTTGTTTTAGTCAAAGCCTGCTAAAATGGCAAGAGATTCAATAGCTGGTTAAATTAAACTGTTCATCAACTAATATCTCAAAAACGGTTGATCTGAGAGGCATCGACCTAGTATAACTTTTTTGCTTAGAACTGAAAAGGGAACAAACTAATTCAAACGAAACGTCAATATACTGGGTGGTAAAAAGTTAAGGCCAATTAACTTTTAGCATACCACTGTAGATGCCTGCGATACCTTCAGAAATAATGTGGGAATATGTTCAGGGATTCGCCGCTAATTATCAAAACGAGTGAGATTATGTATCGAAACAAATGGTCATCATGTGGAACACGTTTTGTAACATTTATTTTTTCAGTTTTATTATTTATTTCTTCATTTTCGTTCTTAAATTCAAAGTTAAAATAAAAATGCAAACATACTTTACTTTGATTTTTAATTCCAATTAGCCAAGGATTATAGGGAATTAAAGTGAACTGTTCATCAACCAATATCTCTGAAACGGTTGATCTGAGAGGCATCGACCAAGTATACCTTTTTTGCTTAGAACTGAAAAGGGAACAAACTAATTCAAACGGAACGTCAATATACCGGGTGGTAAAAAAGTTAAGGCCAATTAACTTTTAGCATACCACTGTAGATGGCACCCTCTACAGGCAGCATCAAAATCAATAAAACAAAATAAGTTTCTCGACCACAAAAACCCCCATGCCCCAAGTTTCAAGACCATATTCAAATTTGTTCGCAAAATATTGCCATAAAACCGAGGAAAATAAAATTTTTTCGCATCCTGTAGGTCCTAAACGAAGCGTTTCCGGACCTGAGTTTATATGAACTTTTTTTCTTATTTTTGGGTCTAGAATCACTACGCAAAGTTTGTCCGTAGAACTTCTGGACACCCCGTATATATATATATATATATATACATTCTAAGATGCATGTAATGAATCAAGTAGGTTGTCCCTATAATAGACTGTGGCCAAAATTGCATGACAACATCATGTTTCAGGTATTGTTGATTGTCAACAGACTTAAGATTTGTGAAAAAATGTCGCAAGTAGAAAAAAGAAAAGAGGTAGAATATTTGTATAGAAAAGGTTTTCGAAATGTTAAAAAATTAGTGCAATTGACTGAACTAAGAAAAAGTGCAGTTTATGAAACAATTCAAGAGGACAAAGAATGGCACAGATATGGAGCATAAACCAGTTTTGGGAAGACCGCGTAAGATTGGCGGAATCAATTTAAACGCTTTAGTGGCATTAGAACGACAAACTCCTCGCCTAGGGTTCGAAAATTGGCCGACAGATTAGCAAATCAATGAAAAAGAAAAGTGTGCCCGGAAACCGTTAGCATGTCACTGAAAAGACAAGGCTACATATCAAGGAAACCAAAAAAATCCCTGTAATAGCACCTCTATAAAGACAACGAAGAATAGATTTTTGTCAACGTTTTCAAGAACATAATTTTGGTAATGTTCTTATATCTGACGAAAGTTGTTTCCAGCTTGGTACAAATCATCTAAAAATCCTATCAAAAGAAAATGTCACCGTTCAAATTTCCAAATTTCCCACTAAAATAATGGTTTGGGGAGCAATATTTCAGCGTGGTGCTACACCTCTCTGTATAGTTGATGGACTGTTAATAGTGCAAAATATTGTGACATTCTAAATGGTTTTCTTCTTGAAATGGCTCATGCTTTATATCCAGGGGGTGGAGTTTTCAACACGATAATGCAAGATGCCATACTTCTGCCTATACTCAAGCTTAGATGCAAGAACATCAATTGACAGCATTTCCGTGGCCAGCAGTTTCACCAGATCTTAGTCCCATTGAAAACAAGTGGGGACTAATGCAGATTGAAGCTGAACGAACAGCGCTACGAAACAAAGAAGATTTGGTTCGGTCAGTTTTACAGGCCTGGATCACCATCACCGAACATTATGGCGGTGACCTAGTTTCGGGTGTACCTCGACGTTTAGTTAAGTGTTTAGACTTAAATGGAAGTTGTATAAGTAAATGAGAGGAATTATTTGTTGTAATTTTATAATTCTAGTATTAAAAATATATAGCGAATAATTAATTACAATTGAGCTTTCTTTTTTCCGGATACTTTCTAGACGGACCATATTTGCCAATGGCGAATCGCACTTCGCACCTTATACTAATCATTTTATATCCAAAAAAAGATTTTATAAAATACAGTAGAATAAGTGCACCTTACAAGCGTTTACATTAAATTATGCGTACGTGTCTTTCAAGTACGTAGAACGAACATTTTTAACAAAGAAAATTGTATTATGTGGGTAGGTTTACAGCTAATGCGAACAAATTGCACTGTAAACATTTTTATTCCAAGTAACTTTTACTGAAAGTGACAATTTAACGAAGTGCGCTTAGATCTTTACAATGATTTTGTTGCCACCATTCCCAGAATTTAGTCTATGTCCATTAGAAAGTTTATAGAATCCACTTTTAATTTAGCACCTAAATTAGTAGAATTCGAATAAGTGAATGGTTTCAATTGTATGAAAAAACACAATATGAAAAATTATTATTAATTTGTTAAATACATAAATAAAAAGTTTACCTTTGAACTAACTCATTCGTTCATAACAAAAACTTACAATAATACAATATGAAAAGTTCACCAAAAGAATGTTTTCATCCGTTTTAGTTTAGTGATTGGTAAACAATAGCTTATTATTGAATTAGAAACGATCATTAATTAAAGTTGATTTTGTACACTACAATTTTTTCCATATTCTTACTCAAAGGTATTATGACAAAAAGTAATAAAGATAAATAGTTATTCTCGTAACTAATGCGCTGTTTACACATTTCTTGATGCAATCCTTAAATTTAAAACATAAGGCCGCATCAAAGACGTGTACGAGTTACGAACAAAATTTTTTGTGACCGTTTATATAAAATTATAAAAAATTAAATTTGACATATTTGTTGACAAATTTTATCATGACGGTTTTGATAAATTATGTTTTTTAGAAAACCCAGAAAGAAATTCAGTATTGACAGATCCGGAGAACGTGGCTCCCATAAGACCGAACCGAATGTTGCAATACAACGACTTGGGATCCAAGATTATGGGCTGGGGTACCGTCTTGTTGAAAAAAAATATTTGGAAGGCGTGTCTTTCAGGAATGTCTATATTTCTATTTTTGAAAAGCTAAGGAAGAACTGTAGCCGATGATTGCCAGTTTATATTATTAATCAAAAACCGTACCCTCAAGAACAATTCTAAGCATGCCACTGAATCCGGCCCTTCGCAATGTGTAAGTATCACTGACGAAATAAAGGGTGTCCGCGGGTGAACTACGATGAATTCCTATACGTATTCTTTCAACAATTTTAAGGAAAAATGATTATGTGCAATTTTTTACAATTCTTAACCCCTAGGGAGATATGGGCGGTTGAAGAAAAATGTAAAAGTAAGTAAAAAAGTAATAGCTGCTTAAGCCTTAAAATTATCATAAAACAAAACTTTTAGTAACGATTTTCATTAACTAATTAACAAGAACACAATATAGCACACAAATGCACATAAAATGACGAGGTGACAAACAAAAATGGTTACAGTTGTTCTACATCTACATTGTAAAAATCGTAAGAGCTATTTTGGTTGCTTAACAAGTATTACCACAATAAACTAAGAAAATGTGCCTTATTTGACGTTACATGTCATTTATATCAAACATTATTTGAATGTAAATACAATTCATCATCTGCTTTGTAACAATTAGAATTAGTTTAATTACAATTGAATCATGCCTTATCGATTTTCAAATGAGGAATACAGTATGGTAGTCCTTTACCGTTTATTTAGCGGTAATTGTTATGCAGCAGCAGCAGAGTACAATAATCGTTTTCCAAATCGTTGTGCTCATACTGACAAAACGATAGCTCAGACTTTGCACTGCAATCGAGAAACAGGTAGTTTTCTTACACATCGAAGTGATCGAGAGCCTCCACGACATGTGTTTGCAGAAGAGGTGCTGAGAGAAGTTGAAATCGATATCCGAACGAGCATTAGACGAATAAACGCAGCCACTGGTAGGAGCAGGGCCACGATTTCGAAAATTCTTCGCGAAAATGGAATGAATACGTATCACCTTCAACCCGTTCAGCACCTTCTCCCCGGCGATTTGGCTCCAAGAGTTTGGTTTTGTGAATGGATGATCACACATGATGATAACATTCCTGTTACACTCTCTTGTGATGAGGCAACTTTTCTCGGGATGGAGTGAACAATAGTCACAATGAGCAGATGAAAATCCCCATGAAATTACTATTACCGGATTTCAACATCGCTTCATGGTAAATGTTTGGACCAGGATTAACAGAGACAGTCTCCGAAATGTACAAATGTACAAACAATTCTTGGAAAAAGATTTACCAGCATTGCTTGAAGATGTTCCCTTAATTGTACGTCAAAACATATGGTATTTTCAAAATGGGTCTCCTGCACGCTACGGGCGTGTGGTAACGGAGTTTTTGCACAGAAAATTTCCCAACCGATGGATTGGTAAAAACGGACCTGTACGCTGGCCGCCCAGATCTCACACCTTTAGACTTTTATCTGTGGGGCCATGTTAAGTAGTCAGTGTACGGGCGGAGTAAACCATCTTCAAGAGAGGAATTGATTAAACGAATTTTTGATTCATTTACCAACATTTGGGACAATTTTGCAAATATTTCATGTGTGGTGGTTGCCGGATCTCATTGTGAACAACAGTAACCATTTTTGTTTCTCAACTCGTTATTTTATGATCATTTTTGTGCAATGTTGTGTTCTTGTTAATTTCTTAATGGATTGTTATTAAAAGTTTTGTTTTATGCAAATTTGAAGACTTTAGCAGCTGTTAAGAGTATTCTCTTTACTTACTTTTACATTTTTCTGCAACCGCCCATCTCCTTAGGGGTTAGGAATTGGGAAATGCAGATAATAATTTTTGCGTAAAATTGTTAAAAGGATACGTCTACGACTTCCCTCGCGTACACCCTGAAGTCTAAAGATCAGTTTAAAAATTCTGCTGTTTACAGGCTTTGACACCTCCCGAACACGAAACTGATTATTTAGTTTACGTCTATGTGCGTGCGAGTGTGCGTGTGCCACTAAAAGTCTCTCTGCATAACAAATCAAGCTAGATTTGTATGTAAATTTAGTTCTCACTGCAAAGCTAAATGGTTCTATTCGGTACATACAACTACAGCAAATCCGGCAGCTTTGTGAAGGTAATAAAAAGATAATAGTAAATATAAATCGACTTACCTGAAGTGTGGAAGTAGCTGTTAGAGCTGGGCCAAAATATCAATTTAAAATTTTTTTCGAAAGTAAACGATTAAGTGACAATTGATTAATCGTTCATTTGATTAACTAATCATTTGATTCATGGATAATTTTATTAACCAATTATTTTCTTAACCGATTTTTGATTAATCGGTCATTAGTTAACTGGTTTTCTTACTAATCGCGTTATCGATTCTTTGATTAGCGGATTTTTGCGTGTTTCCATTAGTCTCTTGTACAATAATATCCAGGTTATTTTTTGAATTATGGTAGCAAGTATTGTACACTAATTATGCAAATTAACCAATATTAATACAGTTACATCATTTTTATGCAGAAATTGTTTTTGTTTCCAGTGTCATAGCGGTGGTAATCTGAATTTAGTAGAAACAATGATTTATTTTTAAAAACGAAACATACATTCAAATATCTATATGGAATATATGGTTTTAATATTGTATTCAGTAGAAAAAAAAGGCCTACATGAATCTCGTTTTTGCAAGGAAAACATTGCACGAATTGATTTTTTTTTTTTTTGTAATTTAAACATATCTTTTAGTAAATTTAAATTTTGTTTCCCCAGAAAATGATACCGTACCTTATCCATGACTCAAAAAAAAATAGTAAACTAGAAATAAAGTTTTGTGGTGAGCAAAGGATTTACATCGCGAAATTGCGAAAATAGACTTATTTAATTGGGGTTTTAGGTTTTGCATAGGTTCATATCAGTTCAGATTAGCATCAATAGTGATTCCCAAACAACTACACAGCTTAGAAATTTCAGAGTCGTTGATTCAAGATTTAGGTGTTATATGTTTAAGGTGTAGTTTTTATTGTAAATGATTATTCTTATTTCTGCTACATTTGTAACAACCCATTGTGAGTTGTATTAAAATATACCGTAATTTAGGTTCTTCGTTTAGTTGTAAATATAAGAAAAAATTTATTTATTAATGATTTATAGGATGTAGTAGGCAACTTAATTTGCATTTTGGTGTAACTTAAGTTGCATATCCTTTTAGGGTTTTATAGTTCTATATCGTTGACTTACCTTCGTACACTTGGTATAGGATTTTGTTCTATTTAATCTTTTATTTAGCATTTTGATTTTTTTCCTTTTATTTAGATTTTAGGTATTAGTGTTTCCATTTTGCTTGAATTTTAATTAGCTTAACATTTTTTATTTTCTTAGATTTTAATAAATTTGTTTATTAGCTTAGTGTTTGGAATCTCCGCTTTGGTGATCTCCGAGTCCAAATTTTAGGAGGGGGTGTGTAACAACCCATTGTGAGTTGTATTAAAATATACGGTAATTTAGGTTCTTCGTTTAGTTGTAAATATAAGAAAAATTTTATTTATTAATGATTTATAGGATGTGGTAGACAACTTAATTTGCATTTTGGTGTAACTTAAGTTGCATATATTTTTAGGGGTTGATAGTTCTATATCGTTGACTTAATTCTTTGCGCAAATATTTTCGCGCAACGCGTCATTATCTGACATCCTAAAGCGTCCTTTTTTCACTTCCTGATGAATTATGTGTTGTTTAGGAAGCATTTTTGGGCTTATATCTAAATTTTGTGAAAGTGCCAATGATTTAATGGTAATATATATTTTAACGCATTATACTAAAAATTAAAACATTTGTTCTTTTCAGGCACTTTCTTTTTTTTACTTTTACACTTTTAATTTTACCGCTTTTGATTGCACAATTAATTCTACTGTTACGTGCGCTTTCATTTTATGATGGCGTTTTGCTTTTAATGCAGAATTGAATGTGGATTCCATTACTTATTTTGAACCTTCAAAATATTTTACAGCTTGCGCTAATTTTAGGAATTGCAACAATTATGTGCTATGAAATAGAAAATCATTGGCGTATGAACTTGATTAAAATGAAAGTGCTGTCACCATAGGCTGTCACTCTGATATTAATTAGTTGCATTATGATGTGCGACTGTAAATGACCGTCATATTGACGTAAAAAGTCAATTTACTCTATTCAAAAATTTCAAAAAATGATTGCTAGATAAATGTAAGTGGTAACTTTTCCGTGGCCGCAACCGTTTCATTCCCTTTTCCAGCATCAGGACAGCAATGAAATGTCAAAACAATACAATCTTTCAAACCTCAAACCGTCTAAATTATCAATGAAAGAAAAACAGGTTAATAAATAAAGTAGATTTAACGGTCTAAAAAATTAATCAATACTATGTATTCGAAGAATTACAAATTTGAAAATAGTGGAACATTTTTGTATATTTGGACCAATCAGAGCACAATTGTGCAACAATTCCGCTAGTGGAATATTCCCAAACATTTTGTTCTCTTCCTGTGAAATTTAATTGCCTTCCGGTAAAATGTCAAATTGACATAAACTTTGACGTTTGTTTTGTTCGTCAAAGTAATGTAGACTCAGACTACCATCTAAACCACTATATAACCTGCAACTTGTTCTAAATTAAAACTGATTAATTAATTCATGACTTGTCAATTTCCCTCAATTTTGTCTTTTAAATACCACTTGTGGCCGATGAATTGCATACATTTTTGTCAAAGTGCTTCATCATGTTTATTGCTTCAAAATTTGTATCGAAGCAATTACCACTCATACACTTTGGCAAAAATGTTGGGCAATTCACCGGCTACTTGAGGTATTGTATATGAGAATACTACAAATGTATTAACTGCAGTTGTTGAAAATCCTAGTATAAATATAATAATATGTTGTCCGAATATTCCTACCCAAACATTAGTTTTTTGACGATATTGAGATCGGTTTCAATAACAATTACAGGCCTCTTTGTTGACCGAATCCTATAATATTGCACGTTTGGTTCATTATTGTAAACGTACACTTATCCGTAAATCTAATGTTTAAAAATTGTTGGTCTAGATTAGCCTTCTCCAGCATCGCATAACAAAATTCTGTTCTTCTCTCAAAATCCCCTTCAAGCTACTCCTGACGACAGTGAAGTTTGTACGAATGGAAGTTATTCTTTTTCAAAACTTTTGATGCGGTTGTATTACGCATTGTAAACTGGTTCGCAATTTCTCGAGAACTTATAGCAGGATTTTCAACAACTGTAATTAAAACATTTATAGCATTTTTATTTTCAAACCGACTATTCACCACCGGGTATATAATTTAGCATACTTTCAAGAGCTGAGGCTGTGGATCTGTTCGATCTATACCCATGCTACGTATTGCTAAATAGATTTTGACATTCAAAGAAACTGATTATTCTCTTTTTTATAATGGTTTCGACAACTTTAGTAAAAGAATTTAAGATTGAACTTGGTCTGTCTGTCTGAATATTTTTATTTGACTTTGATTTGTGCAACGGTTCTATTTTAGCAACCTTTCCATGTTTTGGAAATACGCCAGAAGCACACACTAAATTTATCAAATCAACTATCGACTACTGTAAGTAATTAAAGACCTCTTTGTATATTTTTACATGAGTATTGTCTGAACCACAAGCACTGGTATTACTTAACCTATTTATTACATTCAATAATTCGTGTTTTGTTACAGGTGTTAGAAAAAGAAACTTTTCTAACGATGGTGTGGTTGCAGTTGTATACGTTTTAACGGAAATTTTTTATGCTTTCCTCGCCTAAAGTCGCAAAGAAATCATTAAAAACGGTTACGACTTCTTTCGCGGTATCAATTTGCTTCCCAATTGGTGATTAGAGATACATGTTCAGATTGTTTGATATTAGTTTTTAAATAACATTTGAGCATTGTGATCAGAAAAATCCCATACCATCATATCACTGTCATAAAATTTGAACAACAACAACACTTAAATATTTGTACAATAGAATTTCAGAGGTCAATGCTGTTAAAACACGATTCGACGTCGTATAATTCATTTCAGTACCACAGTTTCGTGTTTTGTTATGAATATAATGTGAATCTATGTTTTCACAGTAACAAAAAATATATGTTTCTCTGGTTAGTTAATATTTTAATTAGATTTCTAATTTTTTTAAATAAACTACATATTTCATTTCTTTGTGATATCTCAAATAACATTTTTAAATAATATTCAAAATATATCGACTACCTCTTTAGTTGGACGATTTCAAATGATTTGTGTAATAAGTCAGCATTTTGCACTAATAACCTAACGTTTATATGTGTTTCTTCTTGTCAATTCGTTTTATTTAAAAATGTCGCTTGTCGAGAATGAACTATGAAACTCTTAATAATTCAATCTGGAATGCTTGAGTATGAAACCTAAGGTAAAATGTAAAATTATTTTTGAAAAACATGAAAATTAAACTTATCTCCCCAAGGTGAGCTTTCCAAGCTCTTTCACCCACAATGAAGGATTCCTAATATGTACACAATAAATATGTGTGCATGGGTCGAGTCAGTTCTCGGTCTTAAGGAACACAGCATTCGCCTAAATAGCCGCACATCATATGCTAAAATTAAAATACCGCACGACATTTTCTTTTTAAAAATAACAGAATTTTCACTAAATATTTACATATTTTCATAACACTTGTGCCGGGCATTACTGCTTTCTTCCGTTTTTAGCCATTAATAGCAAACGGTCACTAGAGTGCTTACTTTCGAGTATATAGGAAAAAAGATTTCAATCTTGATTTGATTACTGTGATTCAATAATAGTAAATCGTAGAGGGATGTCAGTTTGACATTATTAGGACACTTTCTCTTATGTTTTTGATGATGGCATCAGATTTTCTAACACTTGATTGGTTTTCTGGTTTTGAGCTATAAGTTTATATTTTTTGGGGACACCCTCTTAGATGTTATAATATTTAAAATCTACATAAATTTTCCTTCACAATGATGTGTTTCACTTCATATTTTTTCTTGTAAAATTCTCTAGTAGTTCAATAAAGGAGATTCGTGCTAGGTAGACTACATATGAAACCAAACTCGACGGGAATTTAAATGACAATCTAGTCATCCATGATCATAAAATTGTGCGTAGAAAATTAAGAAGTATCAACAATTTGGTCTATTAAGTTTTTCTTGGTAATGATTAATGAAGCTCTCTAATGAAAGAAAACATGTATGATCACAATAATTTTTGTCAAACCTATATTAGGTGTATAAATAATTTTCCGCCGTTTTCATGAAAAATTGGGCATTGTGAAAGAATGGAACATCTTGTTTTATTGGAAGCATTATCCATCGCTTGCCACTACCATTTCCCATCTTTCTGGCAGCATACGGAATCGAAACAAGTAGAAGGGGCAATGTCTGGTTAAAACGGCGGGTGGGGTAAAACTTCCCAATTAAGTGTTTCCAAATAGGTTTTGACCGGCGGCGCAACATGGGACGAGCATTAATTAACATGACGGAGTAAAATTTTGTCGTTTCTGGAGTAGTATTCGGCGCGTTTTTCCTTAACTGCTTGACTCAATTTTGTTAATTGTGTTTGGTGGACAGTCTCAGTAAGGATTTCGTTCGATTTGAGCCTGGTACAATAATGCTTGCAATTCCGCGTCTTCGTATACTTTCGGCCTTTCGCTGTGTGCTTTGTTTTCGATGTGGAATTCGCCGTTCTTAAGCTTTTGATACCACTCACGACAACTTCTCCCACTTAAAGCAGCCTCCCCATGAACTTCTACAATCAACCGATGCGTATCTGCTGCAAATTTCTTCAAATTGAAGATGTAAATCACAAGTTTCCACAATTGACGCTTATTCGGCTCAAAATGCACGCAAAAGAGTATACTATACTGGTAAGGTAATTTTGACAGATGTCTCTAACCTTATGATATAGACGTTTTACATCTGACAATTTTAACTATAACCTACTAGTGCTGCCAACTTTTCTCAAACGGTGGAAACCTATTTGTACACCTATGTATTGTCGACATTATCCAGAACAAAATAAGTCACACATGAGTTATTTTACAAAAAAACTAAATAAGTTGTTAAAACTAAGACAAAAAGACAAAATAAATTAAAGACGAAATAATCAACTCCCAAAAAACTAAACTCGACAAAACCAAAAAAACCAATATTAAACGATCAAGTAATTCATTGTTTCTAGCAGCTATTGAAAACATCGATATTCCTTCTTTTTAGTTTAGTTTAATTTTTAACTTATTTTTGTTTACATTTCTTATCTTAATTTTAACTTCATACCTAATTTCGCAAAATAATCTATGCGTAGCTGATTTTCTTCTGGATAGTGCATTTTTAAATACATAATTTTTTGATAGAAATAAAAATTTTTGATAGTACCTACTTTCCTTCCTTAGAAAATTTCCCTATGACTTTAACCTACTAAATCCTTGATACTGCTTTTCTAAGCGTCATTCTGTCAGTTAAACGTATGCCGAGTTTGGTTTCATATGCAGCCTACTTAGTGTACATTTTTTTTCCAATTAGGTATGAATTTATTCAAAAAATACTTCTGCTTATACGTATGTCGTGGTATGTAATCAATATATATATATATATATATATATATATATATATATATATATATATATATATATATATATACGTATGCAAATTTTGGTATTGTGAAAAAGTAATATAATGATATCGTACAGATCCTACCTGGAAAATTTATTTATTTATTAAACACGTTTTTTATGTAATGCAATACACGTAATCTTTCGTTATACGTTGACTTTGATACAAAATACATAATTACGTTTAAATTTATATTAATCAAATACTGACGTTTCATCCGTGTTTGTCGCGTATGGCTATACTAAAAGCTGTTTTTTTATTTTGGTATGACTTCTTATATAAGATGTTTAAATTAACCTTTAATGCTTATTTAGTTTCATATTAACAACTTTACAAGAAAAACTTATCCACAATCTAAAATTAAATTATCATTCAAAAAATACTTAGTGTTTGTTATAAGTTGAGTTTTTCCGATATAGTGTTACTGGCGAAAATGGCAGTAGATCGGAAGTAACAGACAAGGAAAGGGCCGGTAGCTCAGTGCAATAAGGGGGTTGGGGGTGCTAAGTCATAAATCCGGAAAAAATATGTCCCAAAGGCGCCACATGTTAAATAAATTTATTGAGGGAAAAACGTCGTGAACGACGCCTTACAATAATGGCCTAACAGGAAAGCATGGTTCACTCGAAAAGAAAATACTCACCTCTTCCTCAAAATTCTACTACAAAATACCTACGAAAAACTCACACTTACTTAAATAAAATTTTAAACTTTATTTAAAGTCCGCAAAAATTGTGCCAACTAAGCTCAAAATTCTTTATACATTTTCAGTATAAACTTTCACGTAAAATTGCTTGCTCAATTAACAAAAAAACATAACCAGTCAACACGGGCATTAATTATTCAATTTAAAATGAATATTGGTCACAACAAAAATAAACAAAATGCGATCAAATATTTAAAAGTTTCTATTCTTCTGTTCGACACTTTAAATTCATCCAAACAAATAATTAAACTAAATCATTAAAACTTGTTGCGTCAGATAGTCTGCAGCAATCGCTAATGACGAGGAAAAGTAATTTCGAATTACTTCTTGCGCAGCGTAGCCTCCTCAGTACATACATATATACGAATAACAATATAAAAGGTATTATCAACTACAAGTGCGAAATTCCGATTTACCAAATTTCAATTAAATGCAACTAACTTAATCATTGCAAAAAAAAAACCAACTTTCTGAAAGGCAAAACGTTAAAACTACAACGACATCGGAATTTCTACTGCAACTTTGAATAATTAAATTTTTAATTACGAAACACACTTATCAACTAGCATATTAATATACAAAACAAGAAAATAAATTTACCAGCGTCTTTCCGTAATTTCCGTAATTTGTTCTGATCCAAATCCCATCAATCAGCTGCCAACTTTTTATTATACTTGTCACTAAAACACTTTAACAAAATTCTAAGTAGGCACATTCTTTTAAATAATCTTATGTCAATTTTGCAACACATAATAAATTGGCTTTTACCAACCCCAAGCAAATCAAATTATGAAGCACTTCTCTTAACCATAATCTCACGACGGGGGAAGGCTCCGATTGTCCAGAACCACAAAAAAAAACACTACATCTTAACTGTTTTTACTTCAACTTTCAAGATCTAAACCTAAACTCCGACTGAACGAAAAAAAGGGAAGCAGTCCTCTACCCCCTCTACAACAGTACTTAGATTGGGTGAATTAATAAGTCAACACTTCACATGGAAGCTCAATGATAAAAAAAAAATAAGAGACTGTCGCCAACGCAGGAATGCAAGGAACGCAACACTACCACCAATGCAAACTAAATCAGATAAGTTTTCAACGATACTTACAGAATTTACACTATTACGTACGGTCGACTTTATGTAAACCACTTAATAGAAATATACCAAGACTCAGACGATAACTTATGATATCATAGCGTCACAGGATGTGAAAGTAACCGTCATTAAAATGAGTAAAGTAACCAATCAACATTTGTACTAAAACAGTTTAACAAAATATCTTTCCTACTAGCAATCTTAAAATAATAAAATCTAATAGAATCAATTTCTATGCTACGGGCAAACAAACAGAACAAAAAAATAAGTATATTACGCAATATTTATTAAAATGTTCACACAATGTGACATTCCCTCCACTACATATTTTTCTTCGAAAAATATCCACAACAAAACTAAGCTAGCCTACAAAGAGGAAAAAATACTACACTTATCGAACTAAAACTAACCTACTAGAAAACTAATTGGATGCCCATCCTTACTAACCTACAACTAATGCTAATCTAATCCTAGTGTAACGAACAAACCTTACTACATGTAAAAATCGCGTAACCTAAACATCCTCAAAATTGGGTAACCTAAATATCGTCAAAATCGGGTAACGTCAACTAAACCACTCTCCAAAGAATACTACGAAAATACAAATAGAACAAGTAAAAAATTCGATAACGGTATGTTCAAAAAACAACGATAAATAAGATTTCTGCCAAAGCACATAGTAAAAAATTTGTTCCGAAGCACACAGTAAGCAACAATCCATAATGGGAAGCGTATGGCTCGAAAGTGAAGGCTTTCACACAAATCAAAAAAACATTATTCGCAAAACTAAATTATCTGAATAGCTAACAAATCCCAAAACGATAAATAGTAAACTTCTACCTAGTCAAAAATTAGCGATTCGAAAAATTCCAAAACTCGTTTATGAACACTACAAGATATACTCAAAAAAATCCTCCAAAAAGACAATCAAAAAGAATGGAAAAAATCTACAAAAACTGCCTTAAAATTTCAAAAATAAAAAAAACACAAACCTTACACGTTGGACCCCAAAATGTATCTGTTACGACCTAAAATGGCAGTAGATTGGAAGTAACAAATAAAGAATGGACCAGTAGCTTAGTGGAATAATGGGGGAGGGCGGGTTACTAATTTTACTAATGTATAGCCCGTAATGCGTGACACAATAAAGGTAAGTCAAAATCATATGGGTTCCAGGATATCTATTGTCAATATGGGGGTCGTACTAGGCAAATGCGACTGGTTCACAGCTAAATTCAAACAAAAAAAAACTTGCTTATCTCTTGTCGCAAACCAGGTGAATTAATGAAAAGTACGATGGTTCCTATAAACTTTAAAAATAATTGCACGTACTCGCAAAAAAGAAAATGACGTGTCAAAAGACTAGTTGATCGGTCAACGATCTTATTTATTCACTTTATATTTTACGTTACGTTAAACCTTAAGAAACTTCTTTTAAAATGAAATTACAAAAACTCAAAATAGCAAATATTCTTATAGAGAAATTCTCATCAATCGCTTTTATTAAAACAAAAAAAAGTAATTGAACGTTGTCGCTATAAAGTTGAATAAATAAACATTCCCATAAAATAAATAAACCACTCGGTAACCTGAACGTCAACAAATATCTACTCTGTTAAATAGTTAAATGGGATAGACACTTGCAAGATTTAATTTACCAAAATCATATAGACTCCTTAATTTAAATACACACCTTACGGAATAATAATGTTGAAAACATAAATTGGACTAATTCCGTGGTATGAAATTTTAACGTACAGTAGATAGAGTATAATAAAATAGCGCACAAAATATAATAAAATGATCACGGATGAATAACTTTATAAAAATTAATTTAATCGCCTGAAGGGCTCCTAAGCAAAACTGTAAACGAAAGAAAGGGTATTCATCCGCCTGACAAATTCCAAATAAACACTTTATTGAAATCATCAGCCACACAAGCAAAAAATAAATAAACGAACGGAAGTAATTACCTTGATTTGCACAAATGTTCACATCTATTAATCACTCTGAGTTATCTCCTTTCCTTTGTACGGCGGTATAGGTAAATTTCATGTAATTGACCCCCTAAGTGCCGATTCCATATAGCCAGTCGCCGTCGGCAACTTTCAATGAATCGTTTATTTTGAATTATAACACAAATTTAGTGACGAAAATATTTAAACCAGAACCATATGATTAAATAACTGTATGACCTGGTTTAACATATCTACATATTGATTTATTTACAAAACGTTCTTGATTCCTTATATACACAAATTTTATTAAAGCCAAAATTTATATACAGCAATTTCTTTCGTTTGTTGGGGTGGCTGTGTGCGTGAATGTACTTCCGCAAAGAAATGCGATTATAATACAAAAATAAGAAATAGCACTACCTATAACACTAATTCCTCTTTGATGGACCAATAAAAATGTCACTTCTGACAATCGATACACAACACAAGATTATCAGGGTGGCTAAATATACTTCAAGATTCCCAATATAAGGTAAATGGAAGACTCTACCTACGTAAAATTCAATTAACCGCGGTAGAACGTAAGTAGGTTCATTCCGCACTCAGATCAGCCGCGTACGCAGCTCCCCAACCTGCTTCTTCCACCTCTTGACTACGACTCTTTTATGAATCTAACGTCAAATAACCAATCATAAAAAACTATTTCTCCAAATCGTAAGCGAGATGAGATTTACGAACTGAAATCAAAAAATTACGTCATTAGCATCAATCTACTCCAGAAAGCATCATGTAATATGATTTGTTTTTTTCGCCTAAAAACTTTGGAAAATCGACTCTAAACCCATGTATTATAAAAACCATAATCTTTGTCTTCTTAAAAATATTTATCAAAATGACTCCTGACATATCGTCATCAATGTTTTAAATCTACAAGCTACGTTTCTTGAAGTAATTTTAATTGCAAAAGTAACAATTTTTAATGACGTAATTTTAACTCAAGTAAACTATAATTAACGATATTTAAAAATAGGGTTATCCATTATTCACTAGAAAATATTACACTCCTATACAAAATTCCTTTTACTAATAGACAATTAACGCCTGGAACCTAATCGTGATTTAAAACCTTCAATCTATTAACAACAGACAAACCGAAAAATCTATACCCCGTTCACAAAACTGAGTACTCAATTTGTAATAATTCCAGTGATCGTTAAACAAAGTAAATATTTGTAACTAAATTAGTGCTTCCAAAATTTATACTTGAATATATCCAATATCCCGAAACGGCAAAGCAAAGAATTCACTCCTGCAGCTCCTACGTATAAAATTTTAAATATCCTAAAGTTCGAAACACAAGAATCTACGGTAGATTTCAACCACACATGACACTCCTCTCAATAAATGTTTTCTTCCCAAAGAATCATCCAAAATAAGCACTACCCTACGAAAATGAACTAAAACTAGGAACAGAACTAAACCTAAGAACAAACTAGATAAGAACAGAACTAACCTACGAACAACCCTAAGACTAAGTGTACGAAGAAGTACGAAAAATGGGGTGATGTTGGTCAGAAAAGACTCCTCGCCATACCTTCAACAGCTAGTGACGTTCTACTGGCCTCACGCGCTACTAGTTGGACTATAAAGGCTCAAACCTGAAACAAGGCTACGCAAAATCTCGGACTGGTGGTATCCGTGAAGCGACCACCGCCAGAAAAACAAGTGAATATCCCGAAAAAAAAATGAAGCTAACTTACTCAAACGGAAATACCACCATGTCTTTGATCAGACAGCGGGTGGAGAACCGGAGATGACACACGGCTGTTATAGTAAATTCGTACATCCTTGTCAATTTTTGGGACATATAGGACTACGGTAAGTACCCGTTAACCTACACAGTTTTCATTTTTTTAAGTAAACTAGTCGTTTAAATAGAGCTACCAAATTTTAATTTCTTACACGCATGGAAGATACTGAAAAACTATTACATGTAAAATTTCAAGTTGACTGGCGGCACTAAAAATGTTATTTAAATAAAAAATTATTCTTACATGTATTGAGACTTTTAACTAAGATATTTGAGTGGAATGCTACAGAACCAATAGGAATCGTGAAAAATGCACATATACGTAGTTTCAACTTCATTATCGAAATAAAAATGGACAAAAATGGTAAAAATAAAAAATATGAAAAATGGAACAATGGGGGGAACGGTCAAATGATCGGACTGGTAATGCCAAGCAATGAAAGTTCTAACCCCGGAACGGGAAAGGATTTTTTTTATTTTTTTTGATAAGATTGTTTTTAAATTTTATTTTATTATACTTTTACACCTTAAAATAGCGTACTTACCCAAATTCAGTACAGGTGTTAAACATTAGAAACGACTTAGAAATTTATTTTGACCTTTTCTTTTAAATACTAGGCATTGGACACGATCGATATTAATATTTGAAAGTCCATCTTAAAACACTATTAAAAATATTGATGGACATGTAAAACATGAAATCAAGAAAATTTCAGTTTAATTTTTGCATTTTACGTAGAGTTTCATTGTGTAATTATACTGGGTTCCCAATATTAGACTATACAATTTAAAAGTCGAATAAAAACTTTCTAATCAAAGTAAATTAACTTTTTAGTGGACTAATATGTAGCTTATTCTGTGGGATTTATGACTAAAGTAAATAACAATTCAAGTTTTAAAGATCAAGGAGGCGCCTGTCTATAAACAACGACTTAAGTGTTTCTGTCAAATATGCGTTATACGCAAACGATATAATTGCTCCAGTTCAATTTTCATTGCATTATGAATTATTCGATTCAAGAGCGTGTGTTTTCTGTGGAAGTCTACATTAGAACTGGTTCATTTGAAGAAGTTCGGCGTGCATTTCGACGGCAGTTTGGAAACAATAATAGGGGCGATGCACCAACACGCTTTACAATTGCGGCGTGGGTTCGTCATTGGCGTGAAAATGGCTCTGTGCAAAACATTAAAAAACCTGGACGTCGAAGAACGGTGCGTACGCCTGAAAATATTGAACGAGTGAGAGCTGCCTTTACAAGAAGTCCTAAGAGATCGGCTAATCGGCAATCACTTGCCCTAGGAATATCTAAGGGAAGTCTCCACAGAATTCTGCATAAAGATATAAAATTTCACCCCTATAAATATCAAATGGCGCATAACCTCAGTGATCTAGACAAAGGAGCGAGGGTGACATTTTGTGAAGAATTTTTACATCAGCATCGTGGAGAAATTCATAATTTGCTAATGAGCGACGAAGCAAATTTTCATTTGGACGGTGTTGTTAACAAGCAAAACTTTAGATACTGGGGAGTAGAAAATCCTCACGAACTGTTTACCAAAAACCTCCACAGTTAAAAAGTCGTTGTTTGGTGCGGTGTAGCATCATTTGGAATTATCGGTTCTTATTTTTTTGAGGATGAAAATAACCGTTCTGTTACAGTTAATTCCGAACGCTACATAAACATGTTGCAAACGTTTCTTATCCCAGAACTAATTAGACGAGGACTAAATGGCGCCATATTATTCCAGCAAGATGGAGCAACGGCTCACACAGCCAGAAACACTATGAGAATTTTGCGAGATTTTTTTGACAGCCGTATAATTTCCCGATTTGGAAATTTGAATTGGCCCCCGAGATCTCCCGATTTAACGGCCCCCGATTTTTTCTCTGGGGATACCTAAAGCAAAAGTTTTTGCAAGTCGTCCCGCAACAATTCCGGAGCTGAAGGAGCAGATTCGAAATGAAATTGCAGGAATAAATGGAGATTTGCTTCGCCGAGTGATGATAAATTTTGAACTTGGAATTCAAAAATGCATTGAAGTCGAAGGAGGGCATTTGGAAGACATGATCTTTAAAACTTGAATTGTTATTTACTTTAGTCACAAATCCCAAAGAATAAGCTACATATTAGTCCATTAAAAAGTTAATTTACTTTGATTAGAAAGTTTTTATTCGACTTTTAAATTGTATAGTCTAAAATGGGGAACCCTGTATAAATCTGTACTTTTATGGTACACATACAGGAATGGAGTGGAGACACGCCATATTTATTTATTATGCTTTTTAATGCAAAAAAAATTGTTAGTATCTATGTGAACTATATACATATATACTCATTCTTCCTAGTGGCTAATAACAATAATAACATTGTACTTAGTTTTTTTCCCAAAACTTATTTTGACCTACTGCGCTCTATAACGACTAATAAGAGAATTAAATTAAGAATGCTGGTATTTTATCCGCGCAGTTCGAAAGATACTTCGTTCATTCAAATTGGTTTAGCCGTAAGGAAGTTAATCAGTTTTGTTCTTTTAAACATTTACTCCTACACCTTTTCGTACCCATTGTTTGACAATATTTTTTATAATTTGCAGTAAAATCATATTTTTGGGAAAGACACATTTCATACTTTATCGTCCTCTAGCGGCTATTTTAGAAAGTAGAAAGTAATTTTCGGTACCTTATGTTGGCCACTTTTACTAATAAATACATTTTTTCAAATACGTAACGTTTACGAATTTTAAGGTACTCTCTTTTCTCTTAGTGGGATACCCGGTACATTCATGCACAATGCATCTATGTTGATAAGACGAAGTTAGTGTACATATCTGGTAAATGCAATAACACCATTAAGCACACAAATATCTATTGTATCTATGAATTGTGAAAAATTCTATCCGTATATAAATAAAATTAAAAGCAACTCATAATTCTTTTAGAAAATTAGATTTTGAACTTATATTTTAAAAAATACTTTTTAATGATACCTAATTAAAATTTCATGCAGATTGAAGCAAAGTTCAGAAAAATTTTCATTCTGCAACATTTTCTATTACGATTAAAGAAAACTTTTTAAGAAAGTTCGTTACTTTAATACACAGCAAGTATTTGTGGTTTCATGATTAATAAAAAATCCAAAACAGAAAAGTTTACATGTACAACTGAAAGAAATTATTAATGAGTTAGAAAACTGATGTATTTAGAATGTTAAATCTTATATATTATGTTGTAATGGAATTGTTAAGTAAATACTGCAACCATGTATTCGATTTTAACATGATTTAAAAATGCTGCATTTCTATTGCGATGATGATTCACAAAAAAGTGTTGTTGGAATTGTTCAATCTTTTTTGTTTGTTTCACCATTGTTTATATTTTTTAGTTTTTTAATCAATGTACATACTGTCAGTGTAAGAATTTTAATATATAAATATCAGAATTGTAGTCTTGTATTTTATGTAACTATTTCTTATCTTTTTCGGTATTACTGCATGACAAACAGTCTTTAACGGGTAGTTAAAGGGGTTTTGTACATAATTTGGCGACCGTGACATGACATAATTCCGAAGAAAGTTTTCAATTTCAACTTTGGTTTGATTATGGAGAAGATAGCGCTCACTGCTGTATGTTTAGAAGCAACCGATTATATTATAAGATCACAATCAAACTGAGCATTGAACGTGTTGTACAAAATTCTGATAAAGTTTTAAGTTGTAGGTCCAGTTCTAACCAGTATAAACGAAAATTCAAGTTGCCGAAAATTAAATTTAAGCCATTTGGGGGTGATATTAAGAAGTGACACAGTTTCTGGGGTCAGTTTACACGTATTCATGAAGATAAAGAGATCCCGACCGAGAATATATTTCAACACCTAGATAAAAAAAATAAAGACTTTTCTTGAATAGGCTATTCTGGATATTTTAGTTTTTTCTTTTTTATGGGTGACGCTGTGTTCTCTGCCCGATTGTATAAATTGTATAAATAACATGAACTTCGTAAAATAATCTGGCACTACTAAAACATAACTATAACCACTTTTAGACCTAGGAAGAGGTCCCACTACATCTGTCGAAATCATCTGCCACGGTTTGTCAATAACTGGATGCTGAGTCAGAAGTCCCACCGGTAATCGTTGTTTCACACTTATTCACATAACGTTTTACATCACCCTTTAACTTAGGCCAATAATATAATTTCGCTACACGCTCATATGTCTTAAATATTTCTGCATGCCCTGCAGTAGGTTCATCATATTTTCTCAAAAAATCGCAACGCTTTGCTTTCGGAACTACTTCACGCCAACTGTCTGCGTCTTCACGCAAATTAGGGTAACTGCATGTGCTTATATAACTTCCCATCTTGAACTCTCCATTTCGGGTACGCGATCGGTCGATTCTCAATACATCTTTTAATCCTCTCGATTCATTTATCTATCACTATATTCTCTACAGTATTGTCTTCGACGGTTGTGTCACTACCGGTGTTATCTTCACTAGACGTCTCCTCAGTGACTGCAACTGAACGCGATAAGGTGTCGGGTACTACATGATCTTTACCCTTCCTATGTATAACTTCAAAATCATATTGTTGGAGCCTAACTGCCCATCGAGCCAATCTTCCTGTCGGATCCTTCAAGTTGTGCAACCAACCTAGGGATGCATAATCCGTAATAACGATAAACTTAACACCTTCAATGTATGGTCTAAGCTTTTCTATCGAACATAACACTGCCCAACACTTCTTCTCCGTAGTCAAAAACTTGAGATCACTACGTGTCAATGATCTACTGTTATAACATATTACCTTCTCCTCTCCGTCAATGGTCTGAGTTAAAACTAAAATCAGGACATGTCAAAATTGGTGCTCCTCAGTCCATTCAAAACGTACGTTTTTATTCAGCAATTTCGTAAGGGGAGCAATAATTGACGAAAACTGTGCTATAAAACGACGATACCAAAATACCATACCAATTATTCTTCTGACTTCAGTAACTGTAGTTGGAACATGAACCTTTAAAATAGCTTCAACTTTCTCGGGATCAACTGAAAAACCAGTGAATTCACAACATAACCTAAATAACGTAACTCGTCACGACAAAATTAACATTTGTGCTTACTTAACGTTAAACCTGTTTGTTCAAAACGCTTAAACACTTCCGTTAACACTTCGATGTGTTTCTCAAATGTTGGTGTACAAATAATTTTATCGCTAAGGTAAACAAACGCATAAAGCTCCAATTCTGGACCAATAACACTGTCAATTAAACATTGTCACGATGCCGGTGCATTAACTAAGCCAAAAGGTATTCTCTTAAACTCTATTTGATACCGTAAACGCTGTATACTGCCTTGAGTCCTCTGCCATAGACAATTGCCAATACGCAGACTTAATATCTAATGACGAAATAAACTTAGCGTCAGGAAGACGATCAAGAATTGACGAAACGTACGGAATAGGATAAGCATCCTTCTCAGTAACCTTATTTAACTTACGATAATCTACACAAAACCTATAGCTTCCATCCTTCTTTTTAACCATAACAACGGGACTAGCCCAAGCACTACTAGACTCTACCACACCAAGCCTCAACATTTTCTCCAATTCCTCATCAATATCCTTTTGCATAAACGGTGACACACTATAATACCGCTGCTTAATGGGCTCACTATTAGTCCTAATTCGGCGCTCTACTAGATTTGCACATCCTAACTCTTGATGTTTAGTCCTCATAAAATAATCGTCAACTAACTGGTCTAACAAAATCAATTGCTCGGTAGTCAAATCTAAACGCGAATGTATCACGACATCCCTAGTCTCTAAAATCAATTTTATCTAAAGTCTCAAATTGCCATTCGCTTTTATGAAAATCGGGTACGATACCTGCTCTTTTCCAAAAATCCCATTCTAAAATTTACTGATGTCTTATACCGGGTACTATAATCATATCCATAATAACAATTTTGCCCTTACTTTTGATTGGAATAGTCACGGTGCCTACAGATGATACTTTTTGGCCATTCGCTACAACACAAGTAGTAACACACTTACTTTTACACCTAACTCCTAACCTTTCTAAACTGTTCCACCCTTTTATCCCTAAAATTGTCCTAAATGAATCACTGTCCAAAACTCCTAACACTGACTGACTATAAACATCAATGTAAATAAATGGTCTCTCATCTGAGTCCTTATTCTCAAACAAATATTCTAATAAAACTTTACTTTTCGAAGAGGTCGTCTCCATTATATTCCTAGAACTATTATAAAAGACAGCCGACTCTATATAAATTTCGGAAGACAACACGTAGCTGTCTATTGCCTCCCTTTCCCATTTCCTGATTCCGTGAATTACGTGAACATTTTGGACACGTTTTAATAGTAAATTCGGTCCTACCACAACGATAACAAAATAAACTCTTCTTCGGTACTTTACACTGAACCGCCTTATGGTTTGCCTGCTGGCAGAACCAATATAACAAAGGTTTCCCTACATTCGTAACTTTCGTAGACACTGAAGGTTTCGTTTCTAACCTCTCTGGTGTCTTGACACCATTACACTTCAGGAGTAATATTTTTACGTAAAATTCTTAACTGTTTATCTTCGCAATATAAATACCCATTGGTTCATCAGACACCTGAGTGCGTCGCTTAATTTCCTCAATTAATCTTTCATCATAATCGCTTGTCTGGAATTGGAATCGCAAAGATTCCACCAACTCACTCCGTGACTTAACCTCTTTTCGAATAGATCCAACATAAATAAGTGCCGTTCCGGTAAATAAATCAAGACATTCCGCAAAAAGTTGCTCATCTTTAACATTACGTAACTCATTAATTCTTTCCAAAAATGCATTTAACGACAAAGACTTAGTGTCACGTGAAAAAGAGATGTTCCATTTGCACACGGGAACACTCTTAGCTATACTCATAATAGGCGCTACGCTAACGAAAGGGTCAACTATCCGTAATTCTGTTTTCATTTCGGTTGATAGTGAAGCCATCACGTCATAAGTACTTGTCCCTACAGAACCTACATTAACTGAAGTCTTAACTTTGCCATACTCGTGATAAAATCCTCTTTTTCTTTGCTTTCTATTTCCATTTTTGCTACAGTATTATTAATTCGATTAAATACGTCCTTAAATTTCGTTTCAATAGTCGCTATAATTTTTGTAGTCGCATTCGTTTGTAATTCATCAATTAATTTCTGAATTTCTAATTTGGATTCATTAATTGCTAACCTATCAGTCTCAAAATCAAAAGGGTACGGGGGACGCGTACTTGCCTTACCCGCAACTTCTTCACTATAAAAATTCCTAAGCGCTTTTCGAAAGGCCGTAATACCTAAGGAAGCATCACCTCCTCTAATAGCGAGCTCATATCTGATCTCATTCAATGTCAAACAATCAATGTGAATCTTATAACCCATCTTGTCAAATAAATTTTCCAAAAATATTCTAAAGTACTCAAAGCTCCTGATCGAATACTAAAATGCTAAATGTCTCCTCACTAAAAAAATAACACACGCCTCATCATACTCTAACCTAACAAAGTCCAATTAATAATTTGTCAAAATCAGTAATCTAAACTTCAGTACTCTCACAGGTCCTACCATTAGTCATCAATAATTATGTTATACTACAATTTTATGCACAATCCCTACACGTTTGGCGTCAAATAATTATCTTACACATCCAAACCGCACTAGGCGTCGTGTATGCTTACCGAAATAAACGGGTTGCCAAGCCAGCTGCAGTGGAAATGGGCGTGGTCGATATAAGGAGTAAAAATTTTGTTAAAATAAATAAAATTAATCCTATCGGACTGTGGAAGACGGATTTCAGCCTACTCAGTAAAACCATTCACCATTCAAATTTAATCACACTTCAAAATAAATTGATCTAAAAGCTTAAGAAAATTCTGAAATAGATGAGTCGTCGAAACTTATTGAACACACCCTGTACAAAGGAAAATTCCCAAATCGTAAGATGCTAACTTTAATGCTTTTTAAGTGTCCTTCGTATACATGTAAATTTATATTTCTAACTGTTACAAAACTTTGAATTAAATAAATATTCCCAACTTAGAAAATTGTAAATAAAATATACGAAATCGGTTTAACAATGAATCGTTATCTCTACAAAATGTTCGTTGATTGCTGAATAATTCAAACAGAGCGGTTGCTGCTTGTATCATCAATAATATCTTTATATTTTATTACTACTTTGTCTTTAAAATCATATTTAGACATTCATTAATAGGTTTACATTTTAATACTTTGACCAAAATAATAATAAATGTTAGTAGTGTTCTGCATTAATATTTCAAAGCTAAAATGATATTTTGCAATCGATCCTTAAATTCGAAAATATGCGAATACTAAATTTCACTTATCAGAAGGTGTAACCAGTTAGGCACACAATTGACACAAATAAATGACAAAATAAATTAAACAGTGGATATATATTGACAAATTCGCACATCAATACATTAAGACTAAAATGCCCCAATCCCTAACACTAAAAACAACAAAACAACTAAAGTTCGATTCCCCTCTTTTTCACTGAATGAACCGTAATTAATGCAGCAATAAAAAAAAATGTATTTAAAAGATAAATGTACTTATTTTGGTTCAATAAAATTTAAATCTAATTCTTACGTATTCCATTAATTAATTCTTTTTCGGTGCGGTAATTGTAGTCCATATGATCTACTTTCTGTAATCCTTTTTAAATTCTTAGATGCACTATGCACAGAACACAAGAGGTAGCCGTATTCGCCTACGGACTCGACTGTAGTACTCACTAACGTAGTGTCTATGGTTTGTTCTCTCGCGTACCTGGTATATGGGGCTCTTTAGCTTAACACCTTATGCTGTGATGTATGCCCTTCACAACGTTTCCCACAATGGAAAAACGGTTACTTCCATATACACATTAAAGTTCTTATTTGATTTTATACAATCAATTTGGTATTACTGACGATTGTACACATTCAATGTCAATTATGATCCCCAGTTTCTTAACTAAATTTTACAAACTTTCCTTTCGGTCACTTAAATGGTTACCTTCGGTTCTATTTATAATAATATTAGGTCAGGCGTCCCACAATTGAACAGTAATAACAAAATATTTGCTGTATTAAATTTTAATCTGCCTTGATATATAAATAACTATAATTTCAATTTTTTTAGGATAATTATGCAACCTCTTTTTTATACGTTCATAACGACAACGGGCAACATTGTAAAAACAAAAACAATAATATATGTTAGAATGACATTTAAAACTTCATGTAAGATAGATACTAATATACATAATAACATAATAACGTAAAAAAATTCCAAAGCCGCCCGCTTCTATAAAAATATCGATAATACAGTTTCAGCATTTTCAGTCATATTTATTTAATTTTTACATTAAAAAACTTTATAAAGAATATTTATGTAAAATTAAATTTTCTTTACAAAATACGTCTACACTTTTTCTTATAAAATTAATCGTTATTAAGGTAATGAAAAAATTAAAAAAACTAACACTCAAATTCTACCTTAGGAATTTTTTTTGCCGCTAAATTACGTGTCATGTCAAAAAATTGCAAAGAACATAATTAATCGATATGTTTGAGGTCTATATCTAGGTATTTTTGCATCTTTGAAATATGCAGCTGTTTTAGAAATATTTTATAAAAACCAAAAACTGCAGTAATACAACAAACCATAGTCCATATGAAAATTGTTCTGTTAAACGGACTATATCACATCATTTTTAAGAGACATCAATAATGACGTAGTTTTTTTGAAAAAAAAAATTCAAACTATCATGTGCTCAGATTAGCAGTTTTTATTCCTTGACGAAAATCACTAATGTCTTCCTTCAACTCACAATATATTAAATTAATTATTTGTGAATGTCTATACGATTTATCCCCTTATGGGTTAATGCAGTCGCTATACATGCCCTGCTAAAACTACAATCTTCACAAATAAACTCCAACACTAACCATTCTGTGGTTACCATGCGCGCACGACCTTTACACAATCTCTGCTTGAACTATCTAAAACCTCTAACCAACTAACTAACCAATCCCTCAAATTTGACCCTCGCTTATATACCTTCTGTCCGCCATATTGCCAATACGTCACAATAAATTCACGCTAAGATCAAAATTCACCTATCCCAATGGAGGTTCCAACGTGGAAGAAAACGCCAACGATGCGAAATAAACGTAGCCATATTGAATTACTTTGTAAATTCAATAAAAACTTTCCGAAGAAATCATCAATTGCAATTACATTCACACTGTAGATTAACCAGATTATCCCTCAACTTTCTATTCAAATCTCACATGTGGGCGAATTCCATTTTCGCGAAATTTAGCGAACTCCCTTACATTCCATTAAGTTCATTCTTGAACATGCATTAAATTTTCCTATTGCACCATATTACAAAATTTCTACAAACATAAATGTGCATACATATTCCTTACTGCACGTTAATAAAATATCAATACATCATAAACTCGCTCACTCATACGTCTACAACCATTTCTTTAGTCCAAATTCCTACATACACAGTAGCAAAAAGATCAGTAGTTTTACCAGTGCCGTATCAATAAAAATTTACTCAAAACATTATTTCTCAACCAAAGTTAACGCTTTCAACACGAAAATCTTTCTACATTCAAATATTCCTTCACACGATAACCAATGCCTGACTAAATTCCAGTGGCGGAATTACACCAACTTACATGACGCATGCTCAAAAAAAAAATCTTTTCATGCAAACTCATTTCAGCTACATTCAAAACACGTTACATACGTTATCAAAATACTACACATACACGGTACATCAAAATAAGCTTATATTAGTAATGGGAATAATGGGTGCATGCCGCTCAATTGAACTGTAAAACATAAATATCTGCTGTGGAACACCACACGGCCTCCCTACCTACGACATGGGAATTAAAATGTTAACGTAAAAAGCCGCCCGCTTCTATAAAAATATCGATAATACAGCTTCAGCATTTTCAATCATGTTTATTTAATTTTTACATTTATTTCGCTTTACATTAAAAAACTTTAAAAAGAAAATTTATGTAAAATTAAATTTTCTTTAAAAACTACGTCTTCGCTTTTTATTATAAAATTACTCGTTAGTCAGATAATGAAAAAATTTTAACTAACACTTAAATTCCACCTTAAATTACGCGTCATATGAAAAAATTGCATAGAACATAATTAATCGATATGTTTAAGGTCTACATCTAGGTATTTTTAACACTTTTAACACTTAAATTCTACCTTAGGAATTTTTTGCTACTGAATTACGCGTCGTATCAAAAAATTACATAGATGTCTATATCTAGCTATCTTTATATTCTTTGAAATATGTAACTGTGCTAGAAATATTTGATAAAAACCACAAACTGTCTCTAATAACCCCCCCCCCTCCATAACCGCCGCTGGATTTCTCCCAAATTCTAATCAGCTCTAAGCTAAACGAAAGCAAGCTTAAATTTTAAGTACGTAGGTATTTTCGTTCTGGAGTTATCGTGGATACTCACATACATGCAGACACACGCACACGCACACGCATACGCACGCGCACACGCATAAGCACACGCACACGCACACGCACACGCACACGCACACGCACACGCACACGCACACGCACACGCACACGCACACGCACACGCACACGCACACGCACACACACGCACTCGTGCGCGTATGCGTCCGCACTAGCACCAAACCCAAAAAGCTACTCTGGACATGGTTTCCGGAGAACTTCCGCAACGATTTTAATTGATGCGGTTGGTGATATTACTATCTACCTTCAAAAAACATGGGGACTGGAAGTCCACAACGATTTCAGAAAGTTACATTACTGGCTCTACACAAAATAAAGAAAAATTGTTAACAAAATTTGTAATGTAATTACAAATATTTGCAGAGGTATCTTATTACTGAAGCAAATATCGGTGAATTACAGGATAGTAAACTAAATGCCAGCGTTAAATATAAAAAATTGTTCTAAATTTACAATTAATATAAATGTTTATAAATACAATTTCGTTATAATTTATAGTTAATATTGTAAATGTTAATTCCCTTAAACGATAACTAGATTAATTTTCATTTAATCAAACAACTTATAAAACATCATTTACATTCATCATATTTGACAGATCAACATGTCCGTGTTCATTTTAAATGAAATAACTATTTGAATTAAATTAAAATAGTTGTAGTTGTGGACAAAGCATAGTATACTGGCATATAAGGGCTATTAATCACTCGAACGATTTGCTCCACTTGTCCGTGACTCGTTCCGCAAACATCGTTCTCGTGATTAATAGCCTCTCGTATATGCTCATTGTATAATATACTCTTTATATTGGATGACAAGTGCCTATTAGTATTAAAAAATAATTGTTATTCAATCTGGATTTGAGTAATCCGCTTTTTTACGTGACCAATCAAAATAGTTAGTGAAAGACCAATCACAAGGGTCTTGTACTTCCTTCGTCCCTAAAAGAGGGCGCCATTATGCATCAAATCTTTCCTGTCAACATAGTCATCTATTGGTTTTATCTAGGATCTGATCCAAGCTACCATTCCCAACTCGATAGCCCGCCAACTTGTTGACAGCTACCTTCCCAGTGCTGTTAACTATTGTAAGGTAATAGGTAGTCTTAAAACAGATTTGGCCGTGATGATCATCTTGTGGAAGTCAATGTTACTCAAATTAATATGAGGAAATTTACATACGTCTTTAAAAGTCCTATTAAATCCCACAAGTTCGATGAAAATATTTCCAGTGATTCAAGAGTTATAGAAGAAATTCAAAAAAAGCAAGCTTGGGCGCTCTTTTTTTTTTCTCGCGCTAATGTGATAAAATATTACCGAACTCTTTGGTATAATGAAATCCTCTAGGTTAAGGAAATCCTACTGATCTTAAATTTTTACTAGGTATTTGCTCTTATGCAATCACAAAGAGAAAACATTTGATTTTTTATTTTTATTTTTTAGTAAATTAAACTAAATTAACTCAATTTTTTCAAATAGCAACACATAGTGAATGATTCATCATTGAAAGCGTCTTTGTAAACTCTACTCATTACCGTTTACAGTTTGAAAAAATATTAACGGGTTGATATTTTATACGTTAAAATGTGTGTTAATCTAAGGTAGATGTTACACCATATGCGTTTTCTTAGTTTTTTTTCCAATTTTGGCAGATTATTGTTTAAAAAATGTTGAATCGAATGCTGAGACAATAAAATAAAAATTTTGTCTATACAGATTAACAAATAATCTGACAGACTAAATTTGCAAAACAATTTACTTGTCACTGTAGTATTGTCAAACTAATAATTGTTGCTTGTTAAGTAAATGTAACGTTACAGCAAAACAAATGATCGTTTATAGCAATAATGAGAAGCCTGATATGTTTGAAATTTATATTCAGCGTGAGAAAAGCTGTTGCGAAGGCGTACACTGTAAGATTTCCTAATCGAAACCACCCGTCAAGAAATTTTTTTTCGCGTATGCAGTAATGTAGTAATTTATAATAAATTGTATTAATAAAAAATTGTTCTTATAGTTATTTATAGTCATTTGTCATTAAACGGAATCTATTGTAATATGCCAAGAGCTGGTAAATACATATTTTAATGTATAAAACAAGAACCCATGAATATTTTTCCAAACCGCAAACACTGTTGAATACAGTTTATGATGACGCTTTTGACGATGAATAACTCACTATGTGTTGCTATTTGAAAGAATTGAGTTAATTTAGTTTAATTTATTAAAAAATCAAATGTTTTCTCTTTGTGATTCGATATTTTGCATAAGACCAAATATCTAGTAAAAATTTAAAATCTGTAGGATTTCGTTAACCTGAAGGATTTAATTATACCAATGAGTTAGCGCGAGAAAAAAAAAGAACGTCGAAGCTAGCATATTTTAAATTTCTTCAATAACTCTTGAACCACTGGAAATTTTTTCATCGAACTTGTGGGATTTCATAGGACTTCTAAAGACGTTTCAAATGATATATCACTCAATATTGGAAGCAGTAAAAAAACATGACTAAAATTTTGAAGTGCCCCTGTACTCAGAGTTATAGTGAAATAGTTTTGCTAGAATATTAAATCTCAATAAAAAATCTTCCTAAATCCAACGGTCTTTACCACAACTCGCTATCATTAACAGATCTCGAGATGTATATATATATATATATATATATATATATATATATATATATTATGTATATATATATATATATATATATATATATATATATATATATATATATATATATATATATACACATATATTAAGTGTAAGAAATATGAAAGTCTAAGTCTTCAAGAAATAAATAGTGCCGGAAGAGCCTTTTTAGACCGGTTGAAGAAGAAGTATATGCGGAAGGTTTAGAAAACTCTCGACTTTCGAATTTATGTCCATTTTATGACACTGATAAAGTAATGATAACCAAAACTAAAATTTCGGATCGTTAGACTCTACTGATTTTTCTTATCCTATAGTTATGCCTTCGAATTATCCTGTTGTTGAGAGACTTATATTCGAGAAACACATACAATTGAATCACGTAAGGACCCAGGGACTACTTAGTTTTGTTGAGAGAACAATTTTGGATTTTGCGACACAGAAATTACATTAAATCAGTTATTTCAAAATATATAGTTTGTAAAAGATTTAACGCAAAAAATATAAATTTTGAAGCTGTTTCGTTACCTGAATCCAGATAAAGCCTTTATACGTTCGAACTGCCGAAAAGGTTTGGATTTGTTTGTTTACATGTGTTGTGTATCGTGCGATTTACATGGAATTAGTTACTTCTCTATAAACTGATTCATTTTTACAAGCACTGAGAAGATTTCTCGCTAGAAAGGGAAGACCCACTTTAATTTATAGTGACAATGGGTGAAATTTTGTTGGTACTTACAATGACTTTTCGGAACTTGATTGGAGTAAAATTTCTGAATATAGTGTGAGTAAAAATATAGAATGGAGATTTATTCCGCCTACAGCGTCTTAGTGGGGCGGTTTTCGGAGAAACTAACCCGAATTATTAAAGACACTCTAAGAAAAATATTGGAAAAAGCTTGTTTAACATACGAAGAATTATCTACAGTGATTTGTGATTGTGAATCTGTAATTAACTCTAGACCACTTACTTACATGTCTGAAGATAACCGTAAAGTGGGGTCAGTTTGATCATTTTCAAAATGTATTATTGATTTGTGTGGATACGGCGCGGAGATCAGACAAAAAATGCAGCGTGTTGCCCAACACATACAAATGTACAGAGGCGATGAACTTTCTGGTACCTCACCTGATCATTCTCGCCCCCATTTGTAAATTGGCTAATCTATTTTTGTTTCATTCAAGTTTTATGACATGGGATTACTTGGATCGGGTATGTTAGGAATAAAATGCTACAAAACTTGAGTGTATAAACATAACTTTATAATTAAAAAGTTACAGCGCTAATGGCTGTGACAGAGTAGGCAGAATACATCTCACTGGTACTGTAGATATATCGTTGTTTACAAGGCGAAACAAATTGTGATCGGCGACCACTGATTTGAGCCTTGCGGAAAGTTGTTATTTCACTGCACGAACATATTTGTAAGTAATCAAGTTTCGTTTTCGTTACATAAATTGCACTAAGATGGACGTGTCTGGCTCCTTGGAACATTCTTTAACTTCTTCTGAACTACTGGAATCGACTGAAGGCACACCTTTTCCAGGTTCGTCGCCGGATTTATGTTTCGTTTGAAGGGGCAGTGTTTTTTTAAGGAGCATCGGGAACACATCCTTTGGTAGTTCTTTTTGACGAGTGCCTTGTCTTATAATTCGTTAGGACTGCTCTACATGCCACTTTTTACACAAATGAGACGTCATTTAGTGCATACTGGCGGATAACGGTTTCTTTAAATTATGACGCCAGGTTATAACTTATGAGAACTTTTTTAGCCGCCAGCTCTCTTTCATTGGGTAGGAAGCTGCTCTCAAACTAGTCTTGCAACGTACTTGCATCCATCCAACCATGTGCTGTGTGATTGAACCTGCATCCAAAACGACAACATGATTTATTACAGCACGGGGTCCATTTTCTCGCCAAACATTCGCTCTTGTAAATAACGTACGGGGGCAACAGGGTTCCGTCAGCTAGTCCGCAAACCATGATGGTGGTTACGCTTTTCAAATGGTTATAAATTTTTGAGTATTTTATGCCACGCTTATGGATACTTTTTCCCATTTCTGGTTCATCCTGGCATTAGTGTTCTCGTAGTTAAATATATTTTGGGGAGTTATGTCCTTTAGTGTTTCATATGTTATTAAAACGCTGGTCGATAGTGCCGCAGCTACCACTTGCGCGTGCTTCAATAGACTTCTGGCAACCCTTTCCTGACAAATATTTTTCAGAACGTTGAACAATTTCCTCAGCCTGATCTAAATGGGCTTTTGCAAACATTCTTAGTTCTAATGTAGGAAGTGAAAAACCCTTATCGGTTCATTATGCGACGACTTTTAAAAGTGCTTACTCTTCGATTTTGGAGAATGTCGTTTGCCCTACACCAACTTCAATGTTGCGTATGGACAAGCTTCCTTCAGACATCTTTTCGAGGGCTTCCTCCAGTTGGCACTGGCTATAATTTCTTTAGTTTCTGGTACTAGGGATCTGTTTATAATCTCGTACCATCTGAAACAATACACTTCTCATCAGTGGGGGGACATTGATCACCCAATCAATCCTGCCCTACTGGGTTGATCAATGACACCCTACGACCCAATATGCAAATTAGGTATATTTGTGCTTGACATAAAAATTCGCAAACCGGCCCACGATTGTTATATAAGGGGCTCTTTATGATATATGTGTTATAAAATATGTAAGTCACATACGTACCTTTGTGTACAAAAAGCTTTTCAGCGGTTGAAAATGCACTAAAATAGAAGTGCAGCAGAACGGAGGCGCCACACATAAGTAGATATGTCGATATTAACAAAATCCACAGACACTAGTAGTTTGAAGGATAGGCGACGCAGTGTTGCCAATCCCAAGCTTTTAAACTGTCGCACTCGCTCAGAGCGCTTTCGGGAATAAGAATATGAAGCTATGATCAAAGTCGCCTCCCGATATCAAAGTCACCCCACTTACGGTACTTTAACTCCAACTATGTTTCTTAATGACATCAAAGATATGGGTGTTCCAGATATTAATAGTTGTGAAGCTGGAGATATAGACAAAAACCTAAGGTAGATTTAAGAAAGAGATTCAGGAATGAATACTTGGATCAGTTACTGTTATTTTGATAGCGAAGTAGTCGAGAAACAGTACAAGAAGAAGATATCGTGTTAATTGGTAGCGATGAGAAAAAAAGAAAGGATTGGCCAATAGCGTACGTGATTGAACTGTTACCCGGAAAAGACGGTAGAAGTAGAGTTGCGCGGCTGAAGACATCTTCAGGACAACTTACTAGATCTATACAAAGATTATATCCTTTAGAACTTAAGTGTGGTATTGTAGATGGTACAAAATTAAAAATCACAGGACGACAAGCTTGTTCTGAACGGAAGAAAGCCAAATCTTCAATGAAGTCAATAGAAAAGGTATCTACTAGTAAACAGGAGGTTATTACAAGAAGTGGTAGAAAAATTAAAGCACCTGATAGATATGGGCAATGATATGTTTCCTCACGTTTGTTCCTCAAGGTGGGAGAATATATCAGATGTAGTCTTGTATTTTATGTAATTATTTCTGATCTTTCTCGGTATTGCTGCATGATAAACAGTCTTTAACGGGTAGTTAAAAGGGTTTTTACAAGCGTAATCGTAATAGGAAGGACCATTACAATTAAACTATCTGGGATTTTGCTTTTGGGAAGATTAATTTATTATTTCTGAAAAGCTAACCACTAGAACAAATGGCTAAATAAAAATTTGTAGTTTGAAGCATTTTAATTATATTTATTAAATTCTTTTGGTAGGATGTTCTTACAAGGTGAAGTATGGACTTTTGTATCAAAACCTAATACAAAGAAAACTAAATTGCAAATACACTTACCTCCTAACTTTAAGTTCTAAAAGTTTATTTAGTTGCAAACTTTGTTAAGTGCATTCAATTTTCTATTCAGTTTATACATTACTTAGTTATTTTTATAAAAAGTTCAGATTAAATTTACAGGTAATACACAAAATTGCATTAATAGGTATCTCGTACATAGAAGTCAGTTTTAGTATGCTTCTATTTTTTTGGAAAGATTTACATCCTGACATCAGTAATGGGTTCTGCTATTTACAAGTAGTTCACTCCGAAAGCTTTATATACGTCATTATCATTCTTAACATTAAGCAAATTTATGAAGCCATTAACAAGGAAATGATATTTCAATGCCCACAAAAATTACACAAAAATACGTATTTCACGACACATCGATGCTGCAAATTATATTATTCACTCAAAATTGTGCATATAAGCGTTATAAATTAAACAAGCAGAGCATTCAAACAAAATATTAAATGCGAAGCTAGCAATTTCAAAATGTTAAATATACGCTGTATTAACAGCTGTGTTAAAAAAAGAAGACGCAACGAAGGTAAATGGTGACACGTTATTTTCACTTATAAAGGTACATTAACTAAACAACAATTTTTTGTGGTTTGAATTAAGAGAATGAATAAATGCTTTAATTTATCATTAAAACATTAAAATTAATTCTTCAATGTAGTAGGTGGGTGAGAATTAAGCTCACACATTATTTACTTCTAATTTTCAACTTGACATTTTCCAAACCTTTTCTACATTGTTAAATATATGTAGACATATGCATTAATATCGTGTAAATATATATTTCTGAAAATATATTGAAGTAAATGGAAAAGTAATCAACTTGAATTTAAATATAAGTACTTTGAATTAATAAAAATAAAACAGAATAATTAAGTTGAGTACATTTTAAATTGAAAATTTACATAAACATTTAGTAATACATTTTTTATATTACCTCTTAGAAAACTTCCTGTTTTCTTAAAAAAAATTTTGTTAATAATAGAACTTACAGGTATTTTATCTAACAATTAGAACTCTTTTGAATCTAGAATAATACTTTTTTACTTTTTAAGCACAATTTTTACAGGAGTGTGATTATTGATATTTTTCTGCCGGGAAATTTGTAATCAAATCTTTATCAAAGGACAGCCTTTTTAAAAAACGTTATAAAATAATGAAGTTTTTAAAGAATGTGCTTTGTGTTACATAGTTACGCAATAATTTGTCCATATTTGGACACAATAAAAATGTGTATTACGAAATATACCTATATGTGCAAAAAGTATAGAATCATACCATATATTATTAAAAAACAACAAATTAATCAATGATCTATAATACAAAGTGTCGCACGAAGGGGTTTAGAAGTTTGATTTTGTGGAGCTTGCCCATCTGTGCATCGATCTTTTTGAGGCTTTGCACACCCCGCAATAAAGGCTTGAAAAATGTTCTGCGAAAATTTTGGCAGTCCGACACCTACAGAAACAAAATGGCGTAACAATGAAAAATTTATTCTTTATTATTTTTGGTGTTGTAATAATTACAATTATGCCTATTGACTACACCATTGCGGTAGAAAGTGGACACATCTGAGAAAACAATTCGTGTATGCCAATCAGGATCTAACTCATGATACGGGAACAAAATTCCACTCTGCTGTCCGGATCATCAAGTAAATTATGGACTAGGTGACTTTTGAAAAATTTTGTCGTATTTTTTTTAATAATCCTCTGTACAGAAGACTTTGGAACACTGTTACTGTAAAAATGTTCACTAGGACAAGGTGACAGATAAACCTGGTTTTTGCACGGCTAGCTCGGCGTGCGGGTGAGGGTCTATCGGAAAAAGCAGTCTCCGTAGGTTACGCTATCTACCAAAGTCGAAATCGGGAAAATGTCACAATAGGTTCCGGTAGGCGCCAGGATATTCCAAAAGAACACACCAGGGTGTTTTAAAACGCGAAATAAACGACGGTACGTAGTGGTCCGAGTACCCAACTTACCACACTTACCAAATCGTAACGCTCGTAGATCCAGGTTTCCGCAACACTGCTTCACCTGAAAGGCTTCAAAATCTGCACCTTAAATAGCTTCTAAATAGACAAAGGAAACTGTCCGAGAACGTTAGCAAAATGATACAATAAATTCAAAAATAATTACTTCCAACAGGTTCCTTCGTTAACACACATTACATAAAATATTCCATATAAAACACAACCAAATTTTATTCTCAAAGGTCGCAAGACCAACAAACAGAATATAAAGTGAATTACCTAGGTCCCACAGGCAAATAGGAGATGATCCTTGCTCTACGAAAGCGTCGTGTAAGGCTCGAGCGGGTCTACGGTCTTCGATGTTACTCCTTGATGACGACAATATCGACTCACATCAGGTCGTTACCACGTATTCAACTTGATCTTAAATTAATTTACAATAATGTCTCGTAACTTATTGAAGCAGCATTAACTAGTTTAGATCACTTTAATAATTTCTTTTAACTCAAAGTTGTTAAGGTTCGACAAACAAAAGAAAACACTCAGCAAATCGTTTTACACAGTTTACATTTAGTGAGTTTAATTACAAACAGAACAATCTTAAACAGTATGTGTGGTTGGATGTTTGTTCACTACGTTCACTTAATTCTTAGGAAAGGGGTTCTCTAATTATATCTCGTTAATCACGAAATTCAATAGTCCTCGTGTTCGCACTACAAAAACACGAACCAAACTTCTATCATAAACGCACTCGAAGATGCCGTTATTCTCCAATAAACTAAATTAAAGAGCGAGCCCGGTTGAAATGTTCCTTCACAAAAATATCCCAAACTTGGTTATATTCGACTTATCTTGCAAGTCTTCAACGCTACTTAACTAAATTTCACTAGGAGCTCGCACAATGATGAAACCCCAAATTCGACTTTCACACACACACACACACACGACTTCATGCGTCGAAAGCTTAGGACCGAGTCCTCTTCCTTTCAAAATCACCTTTTCGCCATATTAAAAAAACGTTCTCCTCCATACAAATTCAATTACACAAACCAATCAATCATTTTAATTTTAAAATTTCCACCCCCCTAAATATACGATGATATCTCGACTGAAGGCGAAGGAACTGCTACGTTCGCATTTCCCTTCGGCACGACACAGAAATGTTATTGCAAAGGTACAATCAATCGCCCACGCATATTACTTATATGGGTGAAAACCAAAAGTCCGACTCTCCAATTGTTCCTCTGCACGAATGCGACAGTACGGCACCAACGCGATAACAACACTTCCTTGTAATGAAACTATAAGAAAATCAAACGAATTTATCTTAATAACATCCCAAACATGATTCGGGCAATAAACTGAAAATTGTATTCAAAATCCCAAAACTACACTGACTTCTATTAATGAAATTACGTAACTACTATAAAGATAATTTACAATTGCACATTCCAAAAATTCCTTTACATACAGCGTGACCCATTCAAGCAAAACACTCATTACCTACAGTAAGCTCTTGAACGAAAAAAAAGAAAAGATTCGGAATCTAACTAAGTGAATAAAAATTACAAACAAATGAATTACCCAATACGTATACAGGGTGTTCAAAATACCCTGACACCAGTTTCAAATTCAGCCTTCCTTAGTGGTTGCGGTTTACCAGGAGAGTGTGTAACGAATCTTTTACGTTCTTCGTTCATTTAGTTGTAAAATATAAGAAAAAAAGGGTTTTTGGTTATTAATGATTTATAAGTTGTGGTAGGCAACTTAATTTGCATTTTGGTGTAACTTAAGTTGCATATTTTCTTGCAGGTTTGTATACTTCCATATCAGTGAATTAATTTTTTGCGCACATTTTTTCGCGCACCGCTATATCACCTGATTCGTAAGTGTCCTTTTGAGCATTACTTGATGAACGTTGTTTTGATTAGGAAGCCATATTGGGGTTTCCACCTACATTTTGTGAAAAGTGCCATTGATTTAATGATAAGATACATTTAACTCGTATTATATTAATATCTGAAACATTTGCTTTTTGCAGGCACTTTTACTTTCACTTTTGCTATTTTACTACTTTTAATTTTTAATTTTACGCACACCTTCATTTTATGATTGCATTTTGGCATTTAATTCAGATCTAAATTTAGATCCCATTTTTTATTTGAACTTTCGAGAAAATGCAATAAACACTGGACTATTCAATTTTCATGAAGATAAATTTGTAAGAAGCAAAATTCAACTTTGGTATGGTTTACAACGTACAGCATTGTTATTACGACATATTGCGCAATATTGGTGCAAAGATTACATCACCTTTGGTTTACATTTCCGTATTCGTTTAGATACCAGATGTTATCAAAAAGTTGTGTCCAAAATTTTCGAACAGGTATTTATATCCATAATTTACTAATTTAAGGCTATTACAACTAGTTTTTAAGATATATATTTTATATCATTCTAAATTTAAATATTTAATAAACATAGTTCGTATATCTTTTATTTTGACATTTTGGTGAATTTTTTTATTGTATCCTCTGTTTAGTTATTCCGAGCATAATCAAAAAATAACTTGGCGTCCGAGATAATTTTTATTATTGTTACATTGCAGTGACTATATTGATGTTAAGTGGAAATAACCAAGCAGAAATTGTGGTAATTAAGCAAATCAAAAAAATATTGAACCAGCCTGCTTTAATCTACCGACTGAGACAACGGCATTATCTTTTATTGAGTATTTTGGATCAAACCACATATTTATAAGTGGAGAATTGATGCACATACCAGTTGTTCTCTTTCATCATTAGATCCTCTAGAGTAATTTTTTACAACACTACCAGTTTCTAACAAAAGGTTTTTCCACTTAGTTATTGTTGGATTGTTAGGTGGTTCAACTCCTGGGTAGCCAACCTGAAATTGTTTAGCTGCTTCTGTAACGTTACCAAAAGCAATAGCCCACGCACAACACTTTACTTTTTGATCAACAGTAAAAGCCATTTTGAGAACCTGAAATTCAGAAAAAAAAATGCATTAGAGAAAGTTAGGTTATGTTTTTTTATACTGTTCAAGCATTATTGCATCCTGCATACATATCATGGACCACGGGCTATAGGAGCATTTAAACCTGCGGTTAAACAGCGAATAAATGCATCCCGTTGTGATTTAATTGGTTTATTGACCCATTCTCTCAATACACTATCTCCGATGTTTACCCACGACTCATCTAAATACACGATATAGTATCCATCTTTATGATAAATTCGTATATCGCGTAAATACCGGTGACGCCACGTGATTATTTCACGGTTTTCAGTTAACACAGATTTTCTACCACGCTTTTCAAACGCAAACCCCAACTCATGCAGTATGTGAAACAGTGTGGTGCGAGAAAAATAGGCAAATTTTCATTACCATTTACTGCAACTAACACAGAATTTAGTGTAGGCGGTATGTTTTTGGACCTTTCTTTTGGAGGAAGTAGTCCACCTGGTGAAGTGTATTCTTGTTGCACGGTGCAAAGCGTCCATTTGCCACCGCCACTCATTTCAGATACTTTTTGATTATGTTGGACATCGAATCGTTAGTTTTATTTAAATTGTAATTGACAAGATTCATTAGTATTTGCTTTTCTGAAACTTTCAAACATTGACCAGGCTTCCGTTTAACAGTTTCTTCTATTTTCAACAATCAAATCAATAATAATAAATCAAATTATGGACCATAATATACATTGCACTAAATAATACCAACACGCTTCGCGAACCTATAAGCTATTTAAGTATTTAGCGTTAGAAAGTAGTTAGAAATCAGTAAAATTTACAAAATAAACCAATCACAAATGTAATTACTTAATAATCATCGTATATAATAAGGCAGGTGGTTAACTGACATTAACAGATAAAGAGTAAACATATTTTGTACAGTGTGTCCCATTTTCGATGATATTTCTGGGTATCTCACTTACGAGTAAAGATACAGGGTTGCGGTTTTAACAATACCGTGCTACTTTTTTTGTGATAAGAACGCTGATATAAACAAAACTTTCATGGCCCGCTACATTTCTGAGATACAGAGCGAAATTGAAAATATTGCATTTTGGGACCCCCCTTGTATCTTCGTTATCCTTTAATGTGTGGCAAAGGTAAAAATTGGTTCGTATACAGTTTTTTACGTAGAATCCAGTGGCGTAGTCGTATTTTTGCTGTACGCTGTCAATTTTTAGCTATACATAAAACTTATGGTTCGTTTAACGGGGTATTGTGAAAACCACAACTTTGTACCTTTACTCGTAAGTGAGATACTCCGTAATAACATCGAAAATGGGACACACCGTACAAAGATTAGTTTAATGGCACAATCAATCTAATATAATTGAATCATCGTATAATAAGACAGGATAAAATAAAAAAATAAGGACAATACGTAAACAAAAGTTTAAAAATTACATCAAATATTACATGAATTTATTTAAGAACTCTCATTGTTTCATTAAGCTTATACGAGTACTATCGCCCGTTGCATACAACCGGCAATGTCGAAGCAAAATTCCCATAAGGAAAGCATTGCCTATCTTCGCCACACTGCACTCTCACCCCCGAACGTAGTATAGTTATTTTTGCGCTATCTGCCTATTTTTTGCCACTCCACGCACTTTTATTAATACTTTCAAGCACATTTACCGATTGGTTGTGGAATCACAAACCCATTGTAATTCATTATATGTTCTAGAATATCGAAGAGAAAATTTTAAATAGTCGAAGGTAAATACATAATAATAAGTGTTGAGTCATATTAAGGACACGGATAAATTTTAAACAAATTACAGAAATTTTCAAGGATTTTGATACGTCAAAATGACACAGTCTTTTAAAACGAAAATAACTAAAATTAGATGTTGAAGTAAAAAAAAAGGTGAGGTTTGAATGAAAAAACATTACTTCTTTAATATCTGTTCAAACTTCCAAACATTTTTCGCATCTAAGCAGTACTTGTTCAGGGGTTGCTTTTCTTATTGACACAGGATTTAAATTCGTAAATTCATTCCTTACTCTATCTTCCATAGTTATTAAGGTAGAGTTAAACACTGATCCTTAATTGTACCCCAAATAAAAAAAATCGAACACTGAAAGATGTGGTGAGCGGGGTTGCCAAAGGAAAGGGCCATTGTTGGCTACCCACCGATTGTCAAAAGTAATTTGTAAAAAATTATCGATGATATCCACTATGTGGAGGTGCACCATCATGTTGGTAAAACAGGTTTCTATAAATATTTACTGGCAAATTATCTAAGTAATCCGATTCAAAATTTCGCAAAATATTCAAATAGCCTTCAGCTACAATTTAATAAACTTGCCGTTTGTGTATAGATGTCGGCCCACAAATACAAAAAATAGTAAACTTTAAAATGCCAAGATTCTTGAAAATGTTGCTATCTAAATACAATTCGAATCACTCCAATAACGAGAATTATGGCGATTAAATGCTCCATTATTTGTAAATTTGGTTTCGTCTGTCCAAATGATATTGTTAAAAAAAATTGTTTCCCTAGGCCCAAGTTATCATAAATCCACTAAATGCCTCTCGTCTAGGAAAATCAGTTTCTTTTAAATGGTGCACAATGGAAAATGTGTATGGATGAAATTAATTTTTTCGCAATATTCTGTGAAATGTTCACATGGACAACCGTGACTCTAACGCCGCTTGTCTTACAGACATTGTTGGATATGCGGCGAAATATGTCCCAAAATAGCTATTTCAATATTTTCTTTATAGGCAAACGCTTGTTTCTTTGAACTATTGCTTTGACGGGTCCAAAGTTCTTGAAATTCTTATAATTTGTTTAAGCGATCGATTGGTTTCGGTGGGACACCCTGTATCTAAGTATGTCTGCATTTACGTATGTGTATTTTTCCAGAATTTCGAAATGCAGGGGTCTGTTCAAAATTTCGTACCTTCCAAATCTTTGCAGATAAGTCAAAGTAATTAACTCCGTTTGATCCCTAAATGTTTTCAGCTTTGTTTTAAGTGTTTTCTCAACAACCTGCTCAGTCGCTCAGTGCCTAGTGCGATTTTCTAAACATCACAAACTAAAAATATCAAGAACTCACTTTTTTCAAATAGCACACCCTCTTTATTATTATACTGGTCAAACGGTTTTTTGACAAGTTTCCCATCAATGTAAGGTTTGTATAGTACAATGTATAAATCCAGGTTACTATCCTAAAATAACTTAATCTGGAGAAACTGTTATGCTTAAAATCACCAAAAACGAGTGGGCCTTTCATACAAAAAGGATTTTAGCACAGAAAATAAACAAAGGTATGGCATTGGAATTTGTTTTAATGTTGCAAGAAAATTCCCAATTAAGTTACAGAGAAATTGGGACAAAAACTAACATATCTCAAAGCACTATTAACCGAATTAAGTAGAACAATTTAAAAACATTAACAAATAACAAAAAAAAAAAAATTAAAGTTAGTTTAATGACGGTTTGCAGTCGCATAGTAATGCATGTTGTGTAGACCCATTACTCTTGCTTCATCACTAAATAAGATTGTCTGCATAAAGTTCCAGTCATTACTAGTCAAATTGTCCAAGGTTTCACAAAAATTTACTCTATTTTAAAAATCATCTCCAAAAGTTAATGGTGTAGCTCAAAGTGGTAGGGCTGATAATTGTGTTTTAACGTAATTCGATTAATACTGCTTCGCGATATATGTCAGTTTCTACTTCAATTTCAATACAAGTCAACGTTGGGTTTTCTTGTACTTCCCACTTTCAACCTCAGGTTTTCATCTATTTTTCGTGCTAATACTTTTTTTTTTGTACGTAACTCGCCTTGTAGCTTCAAATCTATGCTTCAGTTTTTCAAATTCAGCACTTCGCGGCAGCCTCTCATCTGGGTATTTTTGATTGAAGATTCATTGAGCTTGAAATAAAATATTACGATCCACCTCACCAAGACTGTATACCATCTTAATTACGGGTAAAATTCATCTTGAGAAACTTTATAAAAAAATGGACAGATTATAACATTGACAGAAGCCCACTCGATTTTTACTGTTTTAAGCAGAAATTATTTTATTTTAGGATAGCAACCTGAATTTTTACATTGGACGATACAAACCTTATATTGATGGAAAGCTTGTCAAAAAAGCTTTTGACTAGTACAATAACAAACAGAGGGTGCTGTTTGAAAAAAATGAGTTTTTGATATTTTTAATTTGTCATGTTTAAAAAATCGCAGTAGGTAGGTTATTGAGTAAACACTTAAAAGATGTGCAAAACATTTAGGAATGAAGTTGTGTTAAATACTTTGACCTATCTGTAAAGATTTGGAAGGTACGAATTATTGAACAAACTTCTGTATTTCGAAATTGTGAAAAAAAAGTCACAAATCAAAATTGATGACAGATAAGTAAAAATTTCGCATAGAATCCAAAAATAAAATCAAACTGGGTAGATTCTATTAAAAAAAACACAACTTTAGTGTTTTTTACCTTCCAACCTATATGTACAGGGTGGCCAACTAAGAATGCGAGGTACTGTATCTGGGAAACTATACATCGTAGAGGCTTGCGGAAAAAAAAGTTAGTACTAAAACGGCCAATACAAAAACCTAGAAAATATTTTCATGTTTCTGAAATGGCCGCTAGGGGTCGTAACTGCAATCTTGAATCTAAAAAAGTGATGTTTCTGTGAATTCTGCTATATTAACCTAATAAAAAATAACTGATCTTTGAAGTCGAGGATAATCTGAACTTTTTTTGTTTGGCACTTTTTGACGTACCTATCTATAAAAATAAAGTGATGGGGGGTATACAAAGGTTTCCTTAAATCACCCCCCGTATCTTCAAATCGGCTAATCCGATTTTAACAAACTTGGGCTCGTTGAAAAGAGCTTTTCTTGGGCTACAAATGTTTTGTTAGTTTCACATGTCGTCGCTAGAGAGATTTATTCGACATTCCGACAGAAACGGTTAATTTAGTATCTAAATGATGCCTAAACAAGCTCGCGAAAACCGTATCTCGATATCTTGTTCCTAATCTAAAATATCGGCCAAAGAATACTTTATACGAAAATCCCCTAAATTTTTATTTTTTTAACTATATTTTTCTGGAATTGTTTCTATTATGTAAGTTGTGGCCCTAAAAAGGACCGATTTAAAGGAGGAAGGTTTTAATGCCCCCGTAAATGCTCGAAATGCTGACCATCACGCTCTATGCATTGCTGAAGCCTCTCATGACTAGACAAAACTGCAGCTTCAATTTCGGCTCTCGGTATGTTACGTATTGCGTTACGAATCCGGTTTTTCATATCTTCTCTAGTAGTAGGTTGAGTCCGAAACACGATGTCCTTTAAGCGCCCTCATAAATAAAAATCGAGACAAGTTAAGTCTGGCGATCGCGGAGGCCATGGAAACAGACTTCCTCTTCCAATCCACCGCTGTTGAAATACTGCATTAATATGCTCTCGCACATTAATAGCAAAATGTGCTGGGCAACCATCCAACTGCAAAAACAATTTTGCCTTGTTTCCAGAGGCACATCTTCCAACAACAACGGTAATTGATGGGCCAAAAAGTCAAGAAATACATTGCCCAGTATGCCACACCATACATTTAAACTCCAACGTCCTTGGCGCTGAACTTCACGCAACCAATGGGGATTTTCTGCAGACCAATAATGCATATTGTGCAGATTGACCCTCCCGTCACTACTGAAGGTGGCTTCATCGGTTCAGAGAATTTGAAACAAAAACAAACATTTTCGCGTATCATGCCTAACATCCAATGGCAATAGTCTAACCTTCGATCCAAATCTTCCTCTTTCAGGGCCTGATGCAATACGACATGATATGGGTGCATTTTTAAAGTAATTAAAAAAAGTTTAAACGAATACCTATATATTTTGATGGCCATTAGAGCTTGCCTATGGTCCTTGTCCGTGGTATGCCCAACTCAATGGATATTGCTCTTGTGCTAACATGAGGATTTCCTTCAATACAGCGCAGTACACGGTTAATATTTTCTTGTGTTCTTCCAATTCTTTGCCGTTGAAAACTACCATTGGCTCGTAAGCTCACCACTAATCGGGGAAAAACTCTTACATCGCAAGGACGCCGATTTGGATATCGAGCCGCATAACCTCTTTTAGCTACTGCGGCATTCTGAAGACATTCAAAATAAACCGCAAGCATATCAACAGCTTCATTATTTGTAAAACGCAATTTGAAAGCACAAAAATTACGCAAAGTAACGCGAAAGTATTGACAACTATTGACAATTTGAGGATTATGTATGTTTTGTTTAGGTATCTGTTTCCATTGCCTGCTTCCATTAATTGTATTTTTCGTATATATCCATAGTGAATATGCATTTAAACAAACAAAAAATAGGCCTTTCGTATAGCTTTTAGCATTGCTTACTTGCCCTTAGTAATTTCAAAAAAGGTGATTTTATTCTGGTGTATACATTTTCAAACATTTACAATCGCAATTTCTAGGTAACGTATTCAGGGCCGAAATTGAAGTTGCAGTTTTGTCTACCCATAAGAGGCCTCAGCAATGCACAGAGTGATGGTCAGTATTTCTCTAAAAACCTCCCTCCTTTAAATTGGGCGTTTTTAAGGCTAGAACTTACATAATAGAAACACTAAAAATTTGAGGGATTTTCGTATAAAGCTTTCTTTATATTTTACGTTAGGAACAAGATATCGAGATGCGGCTTTCGCGAGTTTGTTTAGGCATCAATTAGCTACTTGTTCATGAAAAAAAGTCATACCAATGCATTTAATTTTTTTGCGAAAATTAACCATTCCAGTAGGAATGTCGAACAAAGCCCTCTAGCGACGACATGTGAAACTAACAGAACTTCAATTATTTTAACTTTTGTAGCCCAAGAAAAGCTCTTTTCAACGCGCCCAAGTTTGTTAAAATCGGATTAGCCGTTTCGAAGATACGGGGGGTGATTTAAGGAAACCTTTCAATACCCCCCACCACTTTTTTTTTATAGATACGTCAAAAAGTGCCTCGACTTCAAAGATCAGTTATTTTTTTATTAGGTTAATATAGCAGAATTCACTGAAACATCATGAGCAGCCATTTCAGAAACATGAAAATATTTTCCAGGTTTTTACATTGGCCGTTTTAGTAATAACTTTTTTTTCCGCAAGCCTCTACGATGTATAGTTTCCCAGATACAGTACCTCGCATTCTTAGTTGGCCACCCCGTACATATGTAAGTATAGGTATATATGGTAACCGACTTTTTTTTTCACTATCGCTAAATCATCTAACTAGCGCATTTTACAGCTTTTGGCCAAGTTTCGCCAAGATCGGCCATGATGTCTGGATGTCCGTGTGTCTGCGTCTGTGTCGATGTATGTTAGTATCCACGATAACTCCAGAACGCAAACACCTGCGTACTTAAAATTTTGCATTTAAGCTTGTTTTCATTTCGCTTGGAACTGACTAGATTTTTGGAGAAATCCAGTGGCGGAGAGGGAGGTTTATTAGGGGAGTTTTTGATTTTTATCAAATATTTCAGCTGCATACTTCAAAGATATAAAAATAATAAGATATAGACCTTAAACACATCGATTAATTATTTCTATGTCATTTTTTGGTAAGTGTTGGTTAAAATTTTTTCAATATCTGAATAATGATTAATTATATAAGAAAAGGTGTAAACATTTTTTAAAGAGAATTTAATTTTACATAACTTTTCTTTATCAAGTTTCTTAATATAAAGCAAGGTCTAAAAATTAATTAAATATGAATGAAAATGGTTATACTGTATTATTGATATCTTGTAGAAGCGGGCGGCTTTGGTATTTTTTTTAAGTTAACATATATTTATGTCTATTAATCTCCATATGACATGAAGTTTTAAACGTCATTCTGACATAGATTATTCTTTTTGTCTCTACAATGTTGCCTGTTTTCGTGATGAACGCTAAAAAAGAGGTTGCATAGTTATCCTAAAGAAATTATAATTAAAATTACTTCATTTCGTTTAAGTTTTTAAGTTAGTATCTAGATGTCTGTGAACCTCTGTCTGACATAAAGTTTTAAACGTCTGTTTAACATAAATTATTGTTTTCGTTTTTACAATGTAGCCTATTTTCGTAATGAGCTTATTATAAAACATGTTGCATAATCAGTCTAAAAAAAATTGTTATTAAAATTATTTCATATCTTTTAATTTCCATTTCGTAGGTTGGAAGGTCGTGTGGTGTTCCACATCATATATTTCAATATTGGGACATCCTGTGTATAAACTGCAATATTTTTAAAATGTGCAGCAGAAGCGCAGCTATAATCTAAAAGAAAGAAAAAGTCATATTTATATGTCTATATATATATATATATATATATATATATATATATATATATATATATATATATATATATATATCTGTGTGTCATTTTGTTCGATAATTTTTTGCCATCTTGTAGGTAGTGACATGATGCCGTTGCTGTAGAAATTTTGGGACTTCTGATAAAAAAAATAGTTTTGGCAGTCCTCTCCTGATGTTAACCTGACACTGCCTAAAATATTCTGAAGGGACCGAAACAGGTGGAAATCTGAAGATGCAAGGTCAGGGCTATTTGGCGGATGCATTAACACATCCTAGCCAAACCCTCTTATTTTTTGCTGAGTAGCTAAAGATGTGTGTGGTCTAGCGTTATCGTGATGAAAAAACACACCCTTTCTATTGATCAATTGCGGACGCTTTCTCTCAACTGCTTCCTTTAATCTCATCAGTTGTTGGCAGTAGAGATCCGAATCGATGGTTCTGCCCGGCTGTAAAAGCTCATAATGAACAATTCCCTTCCAATCCCACCATATACACAGCATCACCTTATCGCGAGTTAACCCGGGCTTTACCACAGTCTGTAAAGCCTGACCGACCTTTGACCACGACCTCTTTCGCACGTTCTTGTCGCTTTCATCATCTTGAAAAACGATTCGGTTTCATTACGTCTCCATACAGAATCGCAAATGAGTACATGGTTCATTAGGTTTCTTTCGGTGAGCTCATGTGGCACCAAAATATCGAGCTTTTTTGTGTACCCAGACTTTTTCAAATGGGTTAAAACTGTTTTGTGATGAATTTACAGTCCTTCAGCTACGTCGTAACTACTGATATGCCCATCTTGCTCCACTTTTTCAAAAATGGCATCCATTTTATTCGTAACAGAGCGACCAGACCGAGGTGCATCTTCAAAATTCCCGGATTGAAAACAAAACTTTACAAATGAAAATTTTCGCACAATACCATTGGCAATCTGATGTGTTTTTTTACGTGCAGTGGTGCACGCGGTATTGAGGATGTGCAGCTCTCTATACTTTTTAACTGAAAGGCTTAGGAGTGTTTGAAGTTCACGGTAACGTTGTTCTTGTGGTTGAATATTATATTTCCTATAGAATAACAAGATTGTGCGGTCTTTTTTATGTACTGATTAAATTTCTTGGATATGCTTGATGATGCTTAAAAATTATTATTAGTTTTATTAAATACATAAATAAAAAGTTTACCTCGAGTAGGATTCGAACCTACGACCTGTACTTTGCTAGATTGAATTAATTTTTATTAATTACATATTTACTTTTGAACTTATTCGTTCATAACAAAAACTTATAATAATTTATCTTCATGATATTTGATTTCAACGTAGTGTATTAATAAATATTCTTTGAATTGAATTATGGGATTTGTTCCATATAACATAAAGTTCCTGTTTCGAAGTAACTTAAAATGTACTTTCTTTAGTATTAATTTTAAATATCCCAATTAAAAATGAAATACAGGATGCGATACTATCACATTTAAGAACCCTACTTTAATTCTTGATTGTGTAAGTTATTTTTATTCTGTAGGTAAGTATGAAAATGCAAGCGAGTTTCATTTATGATTGAAATGTTTAACTGTTGAGCGCCATCTTATTATCATTATTATTGTTTAGGTTTTATGTAACATAGAAACGTTTACTGCTAACGCTTCAAAAAACTTTGGTAAAAACCAAACACCGATTTTAATCCATTCTACCAAGTTTGGAATTATTTTCTGACCGATGTTCAATACATGAGGGGCCATGGTGTAATCAGGTCATAAAGACGGTCTCTGCATAATCGTATAAAAACTGAAATCAAAAAACTATACAATCGATTTTTTAAATTTTAGACCTTTTGAAAAGGGAATTAAATTTTCTATGAAACTTTTGTATCACCTTCCCGCTAAAAATTTCGTTACACAAATTTAATCGTAAATGACGTAAATATTATAACACCAATTTTTTTAAATTTTCTCTGTAAATATGTTACCTAATGAAAAATGCATTGTGAAACTTTTTAATTCCTTGAAACCTGAACTTTCAAAGACTACATGGTTTTTACTGTATTATTATTGCTGCAGATTTTAGGTACCTTAGCGTTGATGTAAGTGTGTAATTAAGAATCAAACATGACGTTGCATTTTAAACGATCCCTGTATCACACGACATTATGTCGCCTTTAATAAAAACAATTCTGCATCAATTACCGTTATGACGTGTTACATAAAGCACTGTATCATATAAAATTTTTGTACTAGTGCTAGTGTATAATGTTAAACCTACTATAAGTTTTACTTTTAGTCCAGCAAATCACAAAAATTTCACTTTTTATTTAATATGTAAAATTTAGCGATACTGTAAAAGTAATACGATGTCTGGTGAAGAGGAAGAAAGTATACCACATATCGTAATTTTAATCCAAGAAATCTTATTATTCAATTTTATCATGCCCAGATTTTAGATAAATAGAAATGAAATAATTTTAAAGGACAAAATTTTCTAGTTATATTTTGTTGACCTGCAGTTATATATATATATATATATATATATATATATATATATATATATATATATATATATATATAATGAGGAAACTATGTTTTTCTGTTTATCAGTTTATGGTGTTTGAAATCATGTTGAGTCAAAGACGCCCAAAAACTTCATTTATAGACCAATTTTGCTAGGAAATAGACTAAATATGTTGCCTAGCTGGACGAGAATGAACTTTTATCACCTTTGACTTAGGGTCAAAGATGACTTTACTACCAATCTCGTAAGGACAATAACCAAACGCATTAGTTGGATGGGCAAGAGCTACATGTTTTTATGGTACTAATTATCATTTGGGGTCTCATTATTCACAAATGCTGTTGAGAAAAACAAATACATTACCTTGTTGGGCAACAAGGAATATTATGGTGTCCGCACGTTGGTTACCATTTCAGGTCAAGGATGCGAAAAAGATTATTTATGCGCCAATTTCGTTGGCAAAACACCTAAACGAATTGGCTAGATGGACATAAAAACCTTATGGTTTCAGGGGGTTGGTTACAATTTGGGACCAAATATGTCCGACCACTTTTTTATTCGCCCATTACGTTGCCTAGATAGACAGCAACTTAATGTTGTTTGTACGGGGCTGTTTATTATTTGGAACTGAAGATTCCCATACTCTGTATTTATTGACAGATTTCGGTGCACAAGGGGACCAAACGTATTTCCTCCATGAGCAACAACGAAATTGTATACTTTTAGGACATAGGTCATCGTTTTAGGCAATAGATGCTTACAATATTTAATTGATGCACCAATGCTGTTGGATAAACGGTTAAACACATTACCTTGTTGGACAAAAACGTTATATCGTTTTTATGGTTTTAGGACGTTGGATATAAATGGAGTCCCAACGCATTGTCTGGATGGGCAACAACTAAATGATGTAGTTTTATGCTGTTGTTCATTATTTCAGACCAAAGATGTTCAAAGCTTTACTTATTCACCAATTGCGTTGAGAAAACGGTTAAACTCATTACCAGCATTGGTAATACGGAATTATGTGGTTGTAGACCGTCGGCTATCATTTGAAAGTAAGGATGCTTTATCCACCAATTTTGTTGGGAAACAACCAAAAATGTATTGTTTACATAGGCAAAAATAAGTGTGATGGGTTTACGGTGTTGGTCCTCATTTGAGCTAAAATTGTACCAAGACTACTTATTTACAAATTTCGTTGAAAACGATCAAAATCATTGTCCTGATGGTCAACAACGATATTTTATGACTTTAGTGCGTTTGTCATCATTTTGTACCAACCATTCCCAAGACCTTTATTTATTTTTCAATCTCGTTCAGAATACGGACAAACGCATTGTCCCTATAGCTAAAAAAGAACTTATTTTATTCGCAAAGGTTTAAGTAAATTAACTAGTTTTTAGTATGAAATCATATTTCACAGCTTCCCTTAGTTCAACTAAAATTAGGGTAAGATGAGTTACCAGATTTTACGCTTATTTTAATAATGATGGACTTTTTTTATGCAATTACGGCTTTCGCTAATTTGGCAGACCATTTCGATTGATATTTATTCATTTATAGTTATGATGTGAAAAAACAGGAGGTTTTGATTTTATGTTGTTGAACATATTTTTTTTATCCGTCGTACTAGAAATATTTATGAGAAAACAAATAGCCATCGTGCTTTGGTGGGTAAGCACTAAACTTAAATTCCTTATTTTAGGACTGACCTTGTTGGGAAAATTGTGGTGGAACACAAAATTTTAGGTTTATCTTATTGGACAAGGGCAAGGATTCACACATACCAAAGCAACTTGACTAATATTAAATTATTATAAGTTGCGATATTGCAGGCTATTCCATTAATATAAGTAATTTGACTGCAATCTCATTATATTTAGAATTTACATCAGTTCTACATACATGAAGACAAAATTTACATCGATTGGGGCTTGAACCTTGGTGGCGCAGTTGGTTAGCGCGGTACTCTAGCAAAGTACAGGTCGTAGGTTCGAATCCTACTCGAGGTAAACTTTTTATTTATGTATTTAATAAAATTAATAATAATTTTTAATTTTTAATCACATATTTACCTTTGAACTTATTCGTTCATAACAAAACTTATAATAGAATGTATGTATGTTTCATCTAAAATTTACATAAGATTATGCAGTAGAATGTATAGTTTATAATCTTCAAAACTAACCTGGGTATATAATTGGTCGTCCTGCTTTCCGATAATTAGTGGTCGAACGTATATATGCACAACGCAAAGAACGTATTTCATGTCGTTCTATTATAATCTTACGATGATTAGATGTTTTTTTCCACCTACATAAAACCCAAGATAAGATATGATTCAAAATTAATCAAAAAACTTACCTGAAGCCCATTTTTAAAGGTAAACTTCTAAATGACGTTTTCTTTCCGAATATCCAATTGTTTCATCATCTTTAATAATGTTATAAATTCCTTCGACAGTAGGTTTCTGCTTTTCGGTTATGTGAAAATTATGAATAATACGACGAATGACTTGTTCACCACAGTTATCCACCGAAGATTTAGGAGAAAGTTTAGGTGTTGGGGTTGCATTTGCAAACGTAATTTTCTCTCCACAATCAATGGCTCGACCTTGTTTCAAAATACGAATTACTGTGCTTTTCGATACCCCCGTTGCCTGCACAACTGTGTCCAAAACGTTGTCTATAAGATTGCAAAGAAATATTACAAAATAAAACGTTGTTATCCAACTGCTTTTTACCTGAATTGATACTTTTAAAGTATTTGTAATTGTTCCACACAATCTTGCGAGCATCTTCAGATAACACATGGCGTTTTCTTGCTTGAGGTGCTTGAGCGTTATGAGATGTACTTGCGTCGCACATTATATAAAGAACTAGATTTGATTACATTAATATAACATGAAATTAATGATTAAAGTAACTTAATTATAAATTCAATACAGGCAGCGGATAGTTTTAAAAAAAACTGTTTTGTAGAATAAGTAATAAACAAATTTGATACGCCGGAAAAACAAAGAGGTTATAAACAAAAGTTGACAGGCGATCAGCTGGAAAGTAACGTTTTTAGAGCGCACAGTACTAATATCTGTCATTTTCCAATCATTACTGCATCTTTATCTAGTTTAAAAATGCGTTTCTGCGCTGGTGTCTTCCGATGTTGATTTTACTCTTTTAATATAACCGTTTGCGAAATGTATACAGCCAACTTATAGAATTCAATTTTAGTAAAGAATAACTAGATCAATATAAATTAAATATTGTTCAACTGCTTTGTTCCTTTTATAGCTAATGTTACAGGTAGAATTGAATAAATCCTAATTAAATATGGCATTAAGACTGTTTTTCAACCTACACGAAAAATTAAAGAACATTTAAGATCACCTAAAGATGTTTCAAACCCATTATAATCTTCCGGAGTGTATAAGTTCTCTAGTTCATGTGGAAAAGTATACATTGGAACTACAAAACGTAGCTTTGATACAAGACGTCAAGAACATATGAGACTTTGTAGATTAGGTCAACCAGAGAAGTCTGCGATAGCTGACCATGCCTTAAATAATCTAAATCATGACATTCAATTTGACAGCATGGAAATATGGCCAAGACAAGCTCATTATTACGTTCGTTTACAACGTGAAGCTATTGAGATATATAATCACCCTAATAATTTTAATAGACAAGAAGAAAATCTCCGTTTAAATAGGTTTTGGTATCTTATAATTAAAAAAAAAGGCATAATGATACGTCTTGATGTTGGTTTTAATTTTGATTTTTGGTATGTCTAGGTTTTTTGCTGTGTTTTTTCCTAGATCTTCAAGTAAATGCTTTACCAATTATATGTTAAATTACCACATTACTGTAATTTGACATAAGTACTTGAAATTAAAATTAAAATTAAAAAAAAAATACATAAAACGTTATACATTATGCTTTTCATTGTTAAATAGCACTACCACTTATTGACGAAGCTATTTCTTTGATAGATTTAACTGGATTATTTTAATTGATGTCATGTTTATATTTGTGGATGCTTCTATCCATTTTAAATTGAAGAAATAAACTTTACACTTACATAATAACTTGATTAAATTTTGTTAAATTTGTTTTTTTGGTTGACTTTTTTCATTGTTAGTCTTGACCGTTAGAGGGTGTTCTGATTTGTCACCTTTAAGACAGTTTAACAATATTTAATTTTTAATGATGTAGTTATCCTTTACTAAAATTGAATTCTATAGTTGGTTTTATACATTTCTCAAACTGTTATATTAATATCAGGCTGATGTTTATGTTTTAATTTTTCAACTTTGACAAAATTGTTTCAACATCTTTAACAATTTTAATAGATAATTTACTACTGACGAAGATAACTGTAAGCGTTATCGAAACGTTTAGATTGTATAATATACAAATACACCATTAAAAAACCCAAAAAAAGACAAGTATTTTATTATGTATAGTAATGGTGAAAGGTTACATTTTCATATTAATAATTTATTTTCAATCTAGTGCAATAAATTCTTTTAATACATCTCTCTATGACAGTCCCCACTTGATTTAGAAACAAAATATTATCACTAATACTAAAGGTGGTCTCGGTGCCCGCATGAAGAATAATACAGTATGAATTGGTACAAAAAAATGTTTTTTGTTAATTTTTGGGTACATTTATTTTATCGCCTTCAAAATAGCACCCATTTGAAGCGTTGGACATACGTCAACGCTTAACCCATTCACCCATACACTTTTCATAGTCTGATGAAGGTATGACTTTCAATTCCCGCATCGCATTTCCTTTTACTTCATCAATGCTCGAAAATCTCTTTCCATCTAAGTTTTGATCACAGAAAAAAGTGGGTGTCATATCTGGAAAACACAGTGCTTGTTGGATGGTATTTACTGCGTGTTTTGTCAAATAGTCGGCCAGAATGCGTCCTTTGTGACAGGGAGCGTTATCAGAGTGCAAAATCCAAGAGTTGTGTTTCCATAATTCTGGCCGTGTTCTTCGCACAGCATCTCTCAAATGCCTGACTACGGCTAGGCAATACTCCTTATTCGCTATTCGACCCGTTACAATGTTACTTATAATGAACAAAGCCTCGATAACTGTGAGCATAATGATTTTTGATCGACTTTGGAGGCGCTTTTTTCGGTTTTGGGTCATTTTCATAGCGCGTCTCGATATCATATTGGTAAAGCTATGTTTCGTCATCAGTAATTATGCATTTTATCATGGTAGGATCGTGGTACTTACGAAATCATCTCCTGGACCACAACTTTTCGTACATATTCTTGAACGAAATCTAGGTGTTTTTGCACAAGTCGTGCTGCAACCCGTTTCATGTTCTAAATATTTACCATAACGTGCTCTACCGATCCATATGCGATGTTGAGCTCACTAGCTATCTCTCTTAAGCTTGCATGAATTTGAATACGATTTTTTTTATCATTTTCGACGTTATCATCGCCTATCGATATCGAAGAACGTCCATTACAAGGTGCATCTTCAATTTCTTTGAGACCTTTTTTGAATGCCGAATACCACTCGTATGCTCGTGTTTTCGAGAGAACAGGTCTCTGTAGGCTTTTTGTAGCATTTTCAATGCACTGGAAGAAGATATTTAGTTATTTAGTTATTTAGAGAATACAACATTTCAAACAATATCTTTGTTGAATATTTTTTTTCCATTATGGAATATTACGAACAGCTACTAGTGATACAGATGGCGCTCATGTTTGGTAGAAGTGTCGAGGAAAAGATTACCAACCTGAGAAAAATATATTCTTATCTTAGAGGTGTATTTATTGAGGCACCTTAAACAATTGTTTTCGGTGACAGAAATCAAATATTATTCATAAGTGAGCTAAAGTAATCACAATTGAGTAAGTTTGATACCTGTCAGTTGTAATTGAAAATTTTATAAATTTCGTGCAAATCAATGAAAAAAATCATTGAAAAATGATACATACGATACAATTTTAATTTTTTTTTATTTTTCTTTTTATTAGGTATTTGTTTGAGAGAAATTTATTTCTTCGATGCACGTGTAAGATAAAACGTCATATATTACACGTAAGCGAAACCTTGGTGGTAACGCACGCTCATGGGCCAAACTGATCTCTCGCGTATAAAGATGCATTTCTCTCATTTAGAATTAGTGTTGAGTACTATCGAATGAAAAACTATCGCATAAATTACTCTTTTTGAAAAAAAACTGTCGAATGAATTCACTATCGAATGGAAATTTCACGATTATAGTAGTATTGGACAACTTATACTGTATAAGTGTATAACGCTGCCTATAAGCTATCGAATGATAGTTATTAAGACAGCTAATGTTAGTGGTTATCTTAATCTTGTCATGTTATAAATAAATGTTGAGGTAAAGCCAAAACGGTTCCTAGTTTTCTTAGAATGCAACCTGCTTGTAAGTATTTGTAGATAAGCCGACCTAAACATTGCCAAACGCAAACGGTGGTACTAGAATGTATATTCAAACTTTTTGTTTGTTCGTATTTTATGCGCTGTCGTACCGTTCATCCGATTGCGTTAAGACTTTGCTAAATTATTCCCTGCGCTTGCGCGCAGGGTATAGACATAAAAAATTTTAAATATCAGGCCCCTAGGGGCGGGGCCTCATATACATACTACACTATTCATCGGATCGCCATAATAATTTGGGAAATTGTAGAGTACACTCCCCCGAAGGCTTCTTGTCTAAACATTTTTTAAATATCGCCCTTACATACATAATACGACATTCATCCGATCGTCATGAAAGGGAGAGTAAAAAAAATGAAATCATTTATTTTTCAAATAAGATGTCAACAAAACAATATAATTGCAAGGTAATGCTTTCTATAAAAAAAATATGCAATTCTATGGAATAAAAAAAAATAAAAAGTGTATTTAAATGTAATGCACTGCAACTGTTCTATATGGAAAAGTACCAGTTAGTTAACAATGAATTCAGGATAGTTATAAAATTGTATTAGCCGCCTAATAGACAGGATGTTTTTGTATACCCTCAAGGTTTATCCCGTTAACAACAGGTATGCAACGTAATTTGCATATAAATCAAAGGAGATTCCCGCTTGTGATATTTCATACGTTGATGAAGGTTTTACTTATATACTTTCCTTTACTAACTATTAATTATTAAGTTACCAATTATATTAAATTATATATTTTATACTTGTTAATGTGTAATAATCGGCTGTATTGAAAAAAAATGTTTGCTAGCTGCCACTGCTGTAATAATCACATCAAATTTCAACTTTCGAATTAACTTTACTGTTATTAATAAATTACGAATTGCGTTACATTCTCAAATTATTTTGTAGTAAATTCATTCGAACCCGTTGAATATTTTTTCGCCAAGGTCAAGTTTTGAATTTAGTTGCACTTGAAATTCGCAGAACGCGAAGCATGTTTGAGCAAAATAGACAATTTTTTTTCTTTACAACGAATTGTTCTGTACATTTTGTTTACCTGGGATAATTAAACTTTAAAGACGTTTACAATTAACTCTGTTTCAATGAATTAATTTTTAATTATGAGTTGATTGTACCGAGCATTATAGTTTTAAGTTGACGAGTTAAATGCTTTCCTTGTTACTGCCATCTGCCATTGAGGTCTTCTCGCTCATCTGATAGTAAGTACAATCGTAAATTCAAAGTGAGCGTGCGTGGTGTAACATCGATAAAGTAAAGCGTTCAGTTCTGTTTTTTGGCGTGCTGATCGCAAATCGTAGTGAATATTCAGACTCATCTAGATTTCTTCATCTACAATAGATCTTCGGTTAGAGGAGCTGGAATGAAAAGAAGAAATCAGGCATTTGAAATATTTATCTAGCTCAGTAAACGATACTCTATGCTAAAGATGTCTTAATAGCGACACACCTGAAGTACAAGGAATGAAAATAGTAATCACACATCAAATAAAGAAAGGAATTTTATTAGCCAGAGGAGTAATAAGGATACGAGGCTAACAAATTCTTCTTTACCATGTCTTATGTATTATTCACTAAACGCACATTTACTTTCGAATTTTGAACATCAGAAAAAAAGTTCAAACGACATTATAATTAAACACAACATAAAGGTGGTTTTATGTTTAAATTTCGCGACATTTTATAGTTTACAATAATTAGCAAATGATTAACCATTCCTATTTAAAAAATGTTTAAAAAACGTCAATTTCTTGTAGGTTCTTCTTTAGAAATTCATGAGATCTACTTTTTCACTTGAATAGTCCAAAGATTACGTACTGTATATTAGTATTTGTTGTGTTCTCTAGACGGTATCCTTTGAGGTTATCGTCGCTCGTCCATGTAGTAATGGTAATTTCATACAAATGGCATGATGATCCTGCGTTGAAACATATGAAACTCGATTGTCAGTTTCATTGTCTACTAATTGAAGAAAAAATCCACTAGATATACCTAAAGAAAATGAAGATCAGCCTACTAACGGTATATATTATGCCTCACAAATTTTTAGAGGAGCACCCACAAGAAATTAATGTCTTTCATTTTTATGTAAAATGGTTTAAATGTCGTGAATATAAAAAATATCACCAAATTGAAACATCAAAAAGTCATAGCCAATCACTTTATTATATTTAATGGAAATTCATACATGGTTTGAAGTTAAGCTTATTATCTTATTAGCATATTCATAAACTATATAGAATGTAAATGTGCTGGTAGTAAACACACTGATATACAAACCTTGGGCAAGAAGGCTGTCTTAACCTACCCTTATTACATTTCGGCTCAGAAAATTTGTTCTCTATCTTGTTATATAAGTACTATTGTAGGAAGTAACACAACATTTTATTACATTGGCCGATAATATTATGAATGAAGAATTCCATCAGAGCTTCCTCACAGGTTATTTACTGTTCTCAAACTCCTTCATTTCCATTGTTTACCACTTCAAGCAGGTTAAAATTACCTTAATCGTCCATCTTGTAACATCAAGGTATTTTTTAAAATCGCTATACCTCAATTTTCTCCAGATTCACGTTTTTTTGACCTTAAGCTACACCATCGCTGATTCTAATTTAGAACTCATTTGACTAAAAATTTAATTAACCTTAATTTATAACAGACTAAAATGACCCAGGTCAAGAGTTATAAGCCAAAAGCTGTAGAAAATTCGAAAATGTGGTGTTTTCATATCCCGACATTAGCTTACACTGAGGTAGGAATGCAAATACAGATTACTTCTGTTTGGTCACCAATTGATGGAGTAAAATATAAAACTGTTACCGACATTAATATTCCCTCTCCTTCTTGTAACTATAAATCATATTTATTCAGGGGCGCATGTGGGAATTGTTCAAATTTTACTCTCAGGTTGTATTTAACACTACAGCCATCAGAGGAAACCCTTCGGCGTCTAATTAGTAGATGATACTTACAATTTCGTTGATCAGTCCACATGCATAAAACATACTGACGCTCCTCCTATTATTGTCCTGCACGGTTTTCGCATAGGAATTAGGTAGCATACAACATTTATGATTTAGAGCCGAGTGATGCCCTTGGTATGTGGTACAAACACACACTATTGAAATAGGTTAATTGAGCTAACAATTTGCAAGTAGTCTGTGTATTTGATATAATCATCCTCGTCTTGGGCAAAAAATGTAGTTAAAACCAACGTTAAATGTACAAGAAATTTACTATATCTGTATATATTTATACGGTATATTCATGTAGCGCGTAGTTAAACTGCTGGTTGGATATATATTTGAATTTTTCTTATATGAAAGTACCCTTACGCACGCCTATGGAAATGTAGTTGAACTTAAGTTCCAATGAAAAAAAAATGTAGCCAAACTCATCGCTGAATGTAAAAAAAAATGGATATACCAGTATATATTTACATGTATATCCATACACCATATATATATATATATATATATATATATATATATATATAAAATATTCGGCGAGGATCATAAATACGTCATCAGGAGGTAGAAAATGTCATAAAGAGGATAAAAATGGCGCCGTAAAAGGAAGCCGACAAAAAATGGGGGCGGGAAAGGGGCGTGGCTACGTGGATTCCTCCACCACTTTTAGTTATGACGTCATAGAAGTAAGTGAACTCATTCTACTAGTGGTATTAGTGTATAAAACACACCATTTAAATAATATTGTTATCACAATTGCATTTAACATTGTAAGGTTTATTTAGTTAAGTTGTTTTTGTCTACCTATTCCAATGAGCATTTAGCACAGTATTCGTAAAATTAATGTCCTTTACTTATTCTCCGATTAGAATATAATATAATAATATAACAAGATTGAATCTGTGAACCGAATAGATTACACAATAGGAACTACAAGCAGTATTAGCTGACCAGTGTATATCTTCCACATCCTGGCTATGTTTCAATTTAATGTAATTTCCCTATTATTGTTCCATCATAATAGTCGAATGAAATTTTGCATGTGAATAATTTCATGAACGCATTTTGTTATGTTGGTATTGTCGTCCTATAGATAATATCAAACTGTATGTTTAAGGGCTGATGGTTTGTAGTAGTAATTCTTATAAAGCAAATAAAATGGTTTTGAACAATTGTTAAATAAAAAAGTAGAACAAATTACATTTTTTTGTTATTGTTTGAATTATGATATATTTATATCTGAACGTAATTAATATTCAAGAATAAATAGGTTGGATGTAGTTACAGCAACACTGAACAAAAGCAAACACGAAACATTTAAAGTTTTGATATTTATTATGAAAATACCTTTATATAAATACCTTTTGTCATGAAGGTAATGCTTATATTATGTATATTTAATTCAACTCACCTATTGTTTTTCATAACCTAAATTCAAAATTACATGTTATAAAATGTTATTTTAAATATCCTTTTCTTAATTACAAAAATATTTAATTTATAAAAAATTCTACGTCGTGTTAATTTGTAAATGTTATTTTAAAACTTCTATACAGAGCTCTTGTAGCTCGTTATACATACATATTTTTAAAATAGAGCTTTTAAAATACGTAACGTGCAACCTTTTAAATAACTTGTTTTTCAGATTATTTTCATAACATTATACAAAATTGTTAATGTACATATTTAGCATTTCTATTATACGTACTTTTTGGTTTAAGTTAGATAAATTAAAGTATGATACATAGGTGCAAAACGAAATTAATAGAAAGAAAGATATAATAGCTATACCATACTATTCTAGAAATACATGGGGTGAGGCAAATGAGTTAATAAAACATAACTTTTCAGTTTAATTTAAGTGATTATTTTTTTATGTTTCTAAGAACCAATAGAAACATTCAATTTCAGTCATGTGCGTACCTTTTATTATTATAGTGGGAATAATCTACCTACATTACTACCGCGAGAATGATATTTGTTTTTTATTGAATTGACACGTATTTTTTGATTTGAGGTCTGTCATCAGAAACCTTAATTTGTTAAAATAAAAATATAATATTGAAAACGTGTTTCTTATTATAAGGTCAACAATAATCCAACAAATACCACACGAGAGTTCTATAAATTAGAAAATAATTCTCCATATTTTCTCAGCCCTGTTGCCATTCGGCAATAGACACGAGAGCCCTACGGGGACATGTTTTCTAAAATCTGTCAAATTATTTTCATTTTATTCTCACTCTCTTGTAATATTACTACTGATAATTTTATACAAAATAATTGCATACATTTTTATCAGGACATTTTAAAATTTATATTCTTTAACCTTACTTGATGGAATTCCATATTTAATATGTTTTAAATACAATATAATTCCACAATTTCTTTTATATAATTATTTATTTCTATACGTGTTTCAATTCAACATGTATCGGTCATCGGTCATCGTTATATGATTGCGGTATTTCGGGCTCTAACCCTCTATACCTTAGTCGTGTTTGGTTTCTTTGTGGTAATGTAGATTCGATGCATCTGTAATAAAATAGAAATGCATTAAATATACTACCTTCTGTTTATTATTGTCTTCGCAAGATGATTTTCGGCCTCTTGTGCTTCATTTCATCTTGGATGTCGTAGTCCCAAGTTCCTGACATAGCTGGGTTGGGGTGTGCCGCTAGTTGATTGCTGCGTATTTTGCGAACTCCGTTAAGCTGGGCATCCTGAGGTCTTTGTGTATTTGGTCGTTTCTTACGTACCATGGCGCGTTTACTGTAATTCTTAGGTACTTATTCTGTACCACTTGAAGTTATTTTATTGCTGACGGAGCGGCGTAAGACCAGACTTCTGCGGCGTATAGCATCAACGGACGGACCACCGTCTTGTAGATCAACAGCTTGTTGTCGGTTGACAACACGCTGTTTCTACCTATCAGTGGGTAGAGCTTCTTTATTATACCGTGTCCCTTTCTTCTTCGGTCGTCTGCGTGAGGGTTTCCATCGGAGTGTTCTGTCCATTACCAGCTCTAGGTATTTTATGGAATTCTTCCACAGGATGTCTTGTCCGAACGTGGTGATGTTTCGGTTCGGTGTCGCCCGTCTATTAGTGAAGAGGATGGCCGTACTTTTCTCCGGGTTTATGGCAATGCGCCATTTTGAGTACCATTCCTCGAGTTCGTCCGACGCCCTCTGCAGAAGTCTGTCGACCTGTCCGAGATTGCTAGATTGGGCTAGGACCGCGGTGTCGTCCGCGTAGGTTGCGAGGATGGTTCCTTTTATTTTCGGGAGATCTGAAACATATAAGTTGAATAATATAGGGGAGAGGGGTGAACCTTGAGGTACTCCAGCGGTAATCCTTCGGGGGAAGGACCTGCAGTGTTGCAGCTTTGTCCTGAAACATCTTCTGGATAGGAAGGAGCGGATAAGTTGGGTCAATTGGAGCGATATTCCTTGCTCCAGCATTTTATGTAGGAGTCCGTGGTGCCACACTTTGTCGAACGCTTTGACGATGTCTAGGAACACTCCGCTGGTGTGCTTCTTCCAGTTGAAGCCGCGTGCGACGTGTTCGACAACTCGGAGGGCTTGTTGTGTCGCAGGAGGCTGATGGGTCTGTAGTTTTGGGGAAAGGTAGCGTTTTTACCCGGTTTCGGAATCATCACCGTGTCCGCTTCTCACCATCTTGTAGGAAAATATTTCAAACGAAGTATTGCATTGTAAACTGCGGTGAGGTACGCTACGCCTCTTTGTGGGAGGAGCTTCATTGCTTTATTCGGAATGTGGTCCGGCCCCGGTGCCTTCTTTACTTTTAATTTCTTCAGAATGTCATTCACCTCCTGGGGCGTGGTGTGTCGGATGTTGTCTTGGGCTTCTTCCGCCAGGCGTTCTCTGACGGAGTTGTTTATTCTTCGTATGTGGCCGAGATCTGCGTTCTCGTAAACGGGGCTGCATTGCGTTTCTATGCAATCTGCGAACGCGTCCGCCTTTGCGGCATCCGTGTATACCATTCCATTCCTCCCGTGAAGTGGTGGCGTGGTTGTGTGCTCCTTTCGCAGCGCCTTCACCATCTTCCAATACGATCCGTCTTGGACGTCGAGGGATTCCACTTTTGCTGCCCATTGTGCATTTTTGTGCTCCTTGATGGCTGTCTTCACTCGTCTTTCTGCGGCGTTTAGTTCACGTTTACCTTCGGGATCTTGAGAACTGCGTCTTGTCCTGTTTTTGTCCCTGATAAGTTCCCTTATTTCTATGGGCAGGCCTTAGTTATTTGTTATCGTGAACTTTGCTTCTTCCATCAACCTCAGAATGGTTGTCGTGCTTTCCTGTACTGCCGTATCTATCTGACGGGTGTCCTTTATCACGGGTACTGCGGGGATTTTATCCTTAATCAGTGCTCCGTATTTTTTACAGGAAGTCCTAGTGATCTGCGTTGGCTCTAGTGGCTCTTGATCTCCTAGCTGCAGCAGGACGGGGTCGTGGTCAGAACTGGGGTCCGCTATTGTTTCCATCCGGGTGTGTAATGGCATGTTTCGGAAAATCGCAATGTCTAGTACGTCAGGCCTTGTGCCGCGCACCTGGGTAATAGGTGGGTTCTTGAGGTCCTTCTACGATTATGTCCCTCGTTGCGGCGTATGCTTCTAGGTCCCGCCCGTTCCGGTTTGTGTTCCTGCTATTCCAGTCCGGGTGCTTCGCGTTGAGATCTCCTGCGATTATCGTGGGGTTGTTATCGTCCAGGAGTGCGTCCAACTCTTGGGGTCGAGCACAGCCCTCGGTGGGTTATATGCAACTATCATCTTTATGCGTCATACGAAGCTGGTGGCCACTCCTATTGCAGTGACTTGTAGCATTTGTGTATCCGTTGTCGGCATTTCGTAATGTTCTATGGAGTTTTTAACAAATAAACAAATAAACGAACTCCTCTAGCTCCTCCCTCTTTGTAAGGAGGCCGTTCGTGTTCCATATTCCAATATGGAGGGATGCTGGTTGTAGGGGGCGTTTATCCATTGATGGTTCCCCGTTGTGTCCGGAGGAATCTCATAAATTCCTTTATGAGTTCTGCGTCTTCGGCTGTTTCCACTTCTACTGTAGCGGTTTTCTTGGTGGTACCCTTAGTGGCCTGCGAGTAGCTTATCCCTTTTTCTACTGTTTTGGCTGGTTGTCTGTTTACGGTTGGTCTTGGTGCGGGCCTTCTGCTTGATGCCTTCGCGGTGTTCTTGGGGTGGACGGGGTTGGCTGTGTGCACTCCTGTGCAGTTACAGCACTTCGGGTCTCCCATTTTCCGTGCCTTCAAGCATTCTTTGGTGTGCTGCGTTCCTGCACACTTAACACACCGTGGAGTGGCATGGCAACCGCTGGTGGTATGGCCGTACCGCTGGCACTGGTGACATTGCCCCACGCCGTTTTTCTTGTGGGGCGTTTCCACGCGCACCCTTAAGTATCCCACGTTGCTTATTTGGAAGATTTCCTTGGCTTGTTCGATTCTTTGAGGTGAACCATGGCCGTTTGCCGGTGATCGCGTCCTGCGAATATTCGGCTTACCTTCTGGACATTGAAACCCATTGCATGTAAGTCCTCTTTGACGGCGTCGAGCATTTCTTCTCCTTGCGGTATTCCTGTAATAACCACTTTAAGCGGTTTAGCCTGTTCCAGAATGTACATATTGAAGTGTACTCCGGCGTTGTCCAGGATTGAGGTTGCCTTTCTGTAGTCATCGGCGCTGTTGAGCGTGAGGTTTACGCCGTCTCTGGTAGATCTCGTTGCTTTCGGTCTGATGCCTTCTGTTGCGAGGGCCTGAATGGTTTTTCTGTAATCCTCCTGCCGGTGAGGATTAGCGGCGGGATCCTTTCCTTGCGGATTGCCGGAATTTCTCGGTCGCGCACTTCTGCGTCCATCCGTGGTCTTTTGTTTCCTTTCCTGGAGACTTTGGTGAATCCATCCCCTTCGTTTGTTGATTGGGAAGCTACAACTTCCATGTCGTCTTCTGTGTCGTCTTGTAGTGAATTCTTGTTTTCTGTGGGCGTTGCGGTGGGCGTGGCCTGCGTCTCCTTTGCCCGTTTTTTCTTGTTTTTCGGGGAGTACTCGTGGTTTTCTGAGGGTTTCTTTTCTCTTCTAGGTATGTTTGCCAACGTAGGTATAGTTGTCGTCGTGGTGGTTTTGCCATCCTCGTCTTCAAAGGTTTCGTTTGTCTATGACACGTGTTGGGATTCAATCAATCTTGTGAGTCTCGTCACTTGGTTGATTAAACGCACGACTTTTTCCATTAAGTTCTGGATTGTGTGGTCTTTGCTTTCCATTTCTTCTTTTAATTGACGAATCTCTTCCATTCGAGGGTAGTTTGCTGTCGTCATCTTGACTAGCGAGTTCCTGAAAATGTGGGCGTGGCTTCGCTCAGAATAATGCAGTAAAAACTGCACTAATCTTTGCTTACCTGAAAACCCTGAAAATGAATGTTAATGATATTAGCTACACGACTCGGTCGTATGTTCTTTTTTAACGTGCCCCGAGGAGCACATGAAATGTACAACGTACAATAAATAATTCTGTTTAATTGCTCTACGGAACGTCCGTTCAGTATGAGCGCTCGCACTCAACATGTATCATTATCAAGAGAAAATATATCTGGACCTCAGAGCCAAACAGTATTAACCCTTAACTGCAGACTCCGCCCACTGTAATTTGATCTGTAACGTCCACTCAAATGAATTTACAAGTGCCTGGCTCTCAGTACCTTCTTAACTTTCAGTCTAGTTTGACGCCTTAAAAAGACATTATTGTAAATTTTTCGGTTTCCGAGTTATAGAGTCTGGGAGACTCCATGTCAGTGTGTGTGTGTAGTATAATTGAATATATGATCATGGCTAGTTCTTCACGATACGTGAATATTTTGGATAAAAATTTTGAGGAAATTTATAATCAATGGTATGACGAGGCGAATAGTGACATATGTGATACTGAGAACGAAGACGAGAGTGTTATACTCAGTGAATATGCAAGAACTAAATTCTGAAGAGGACGAGTTTCAGCAAGAAATTGAATTCTGAAAACAATTTGGAAGAAGAATGTGCTTCAGGTAAAAATTTGAAAGTAACAAAAAAGGCTTATTTTTACGGAAAAAATCGATATAAATGGAATAAAATAGAGCCAACCCGAAGTCTACGAACTCCACAACATAATATAATGCATTTGCCAGTGGCAGGTCGTCCTGAACAAGATAATGCTTCCACCTATTTTCAAATGCAGTTTTCTCAGTATATGTATTAGTTAGTCATAAAGTGGACCAACCAAAAACTAGAAAACATGAGAAATACATATAAAAGAAAAAATAAACCAGAATTAGCAAATATAGATGAAGTGGAATTCAAAGCGTTTTTGGGATTGTTGCTCTATATATCCATATTCAAATCGAATGATTTTCGCTGCAAATGGTAAAGGAAGAGATGTTTTCAGGGTAGTTATGTCCCAACGATTATTGGCAATTCTAACTGCTCTACGATTTGACAATCCTGAAGACAGGGATAAAAGAAAAAGGATTCATGAATTTTTCGAAATGTTTATTCGTAATAGCTAATAAACCTTGTAAATACGGCCTAAAAATAATGTGTTTATGTGATGCGCGGACAAGTTATTTTTACAACGCTTACCTCTATGTCGGAAAAGATTCAGATAGTTTCAATCTAGACAACAACGAAAAGAAACTTGCAAAGCCATCCCAAGCTGTCATACGTCTGACAAAACCCTTATATGGCTCCAACAGAAATATAACAGCCGGTAATTGGTTTTCGTCTGTAAAGTTAGCAGAATACTTATTGAAGAAAAACCTAACTTATGTAGGAACGCTGAAGAAAAAAAAAGAGATATTCCTACACAATTTCTTCCTCAAAAACAAAGACCAGTAGCTGAAGCACTTTATGGTTTTTCAAATGTAATGACCCTACTATCATATGTGCCGAAAAAAAATAAAGCCGTTTTACTGATTTCTTCCATGCACCACAGCAAAACCGAAGATCCTGATACTGGAAAACCTGAAATGATTGCTTGGTACAATCTTACAAACGGTGGAGTAGATTCGATGGATGAGAAGTGTGCAAAATATAGTTGTAGTCGTCGAACAAAAAGATGGCCTTTAGCTATTTTTTACAGAGTTATCGATATTTGCAGTGCCAATTCGTATATTACATATGCTTCTTTTCACGGTAATCCTGAGGCTAGATTTACATTTGTTGAGAAAGTTGCCGATGAGTTAGTAAAGTCTCATACGATTAGACGGCTTAATGTTCCAAACCTAAACAAAGATGTACGAAATATCATCCATCGAATTCAAGATATCCCCGTACCTGAGCAAATAGTAGATAAGTTGGAAATTCGTAAATTAAAAAGAAAAACTGCTTACATGTGCTTTAGCTGTAAAAAACCAATGTGCCTGCAATGCTCTAGAAAATGTTGTCTACAATGCTGCAACTATGATAGATAGGTCAATATGGTTACTCAACTTTATATACTGCACGAATTTTATTTTATAATACTAGAACTATATTTTTGTTTTTTTGAATTAGTTTCAACTTTGTTTATTACATTTTTGTACAACAGAAACTAATTTCAGATACATTTTTTTAAATGTTTTATTGTAGATACCTTCCGTTTTTGCTCAAATGATTCAAAAAAATTATATTATTCAAATTTTTGTTATAAACATGTTTCTTCTTAAGCAATAAACTTTGTTGTTTTTATATATGAACTCTTAATTTTTATAAAATTAAGGAAAAAATGGGTTTTCCCTTTGTGGAGTCCTCCAGACTCCATGTCAGCGTTATAGTCATAAAATGAGATGTCAGCAGTTAAGGGTTAAGTCACCTTGTTTAAAAATGTCAGGAGATTTCAAGCACTTGTATTATTTACATCCATTTCTATTGAAACTCGGTGAGTGTATGTTATTGTTACTTTAGTTATTTTGTTATTAACCAACCACCTAAATCATCAGTTATTAATTAATTTAGATTAACTGTGTGACTTAATACTGTTTGGTTCTAATAAAGGACTTAATACCTTATTTTTGGCTTAATACTGTTTAGATTTTATAGAGCATGTGAGACTTAACACTGCATTGCACAAAGAAGTGTTTCTTCAAAGTGGAACTGAAATAATTAGTAGTTCAAATAATAATATTATTAGGAAATTCTGAATATCAAAAACAAAACTGATTAAAAATATTGTTATACATTTTTATAAAAAATATGTTACATTTTTTCTTCAAAATAAATCGACAATAAGAAGTCGCTCTAAAAATATCAATCAATTAAACTATCTACTATCTGACAACTGACAATCTGACTTAAAAAACTAAAAATATGTAATACCAAGGGTACTAACATTTTCAAAATAAGACACCTAAGCAGGTATTCTTTAGTCATCTTCTTTTACATTACCATGTGGAAGATTTTAAAATAATAATGGAATCTCTTGGGAAAACATTTTAGTAGCTTCTGCAAATCTTCATACTTTTTTGTTGGGATGGTTTTAGCTGTATCTCTTATTGGTTTGAGTAGCGTTAGACTCCTTTCATACGAGGATAATGTATGCTGGAGACTGTATCTCGCATACACCTTTAACCTTGTCGCTTATGGAACGTTTCACACGAATAATTTGTGGAGACAGTTGCCAGCTACTAAATTTTAGTCGCCAACAAATCCCAGCCGCCCGCAACTTTACGACTTTTGGATTCCGACCAGCTGTTGTTTGTAATGGGATCTTTCACACCACGATACTTTGTAGACAGCAACTTCTTATTGTTGTTCGTCTTTGTCAAATATTCGTACGTACATATGAGAATATGAATCGAAAATTTCTTCCGCGTTCAGAAACGATGGGATGCACCATTTTCTAATCTTCGTGCGTTTTTGCAGTCTCTTTGGTCGTACTACAGTAGTATACAGTAGAAGTGCTTCCTCAACATCCATCACTGTGTGGTTTATAGCACCGCCACTGAACTGAATGCATTCGCGACTTAATTCTTGCAATCACGCCTGCGCAAAAAAGTATTCCAACAATATCTGGTCAGTCGATCGACAGACTTTTCGCAAGCGACTGTATCTCAGATATAGTATCCAGCATACACTATTCTCGTTGGAAAGGAGTCTTAAATTCGTATTAGAAATAGGTTGCGTATTGATCTTTTAACGGGCCTATTAAAGTTAAATCGTTACGATTAAAATCTGTTTTAAAATGTAAGATCCCAGGTGTTTCTCTTAAAACTTTCATATAAACAACCTTCGATATTAAAAAATTTTGATTGTTTGTTGTTTTTTTGTTATTTTCAAAGGAAGACTCGGAATCCTGATATAAAAGGTTACAATTTTTAAAGCCCGAGATATCCATTTCCGTTGCATTAATTTGAGGGCCACAAAGTCTAAAGAGTTGTTGCAAATCCCATGGTGTTATGATAGAAAATTGGGGTGATGCTTTCTTTTGCCTCTCTATTTGTACATGAATGTTATCCACCTCCATGTGAGTATACCTCCTTAAGAGGTATTTATGCTCAATGCATTTTATGGAGGGTTTTATTGCAAAAATTAAAAGCACATGATCATCTGGTGATTTATGTATTGAGCTGGACAGATATCACTCCAGGTGACTATAGAGTCTTTTACGTTTAGGGTGAAGTAATTTAAGACACAAGATGCCATTTCATTTGTACCTCATCGGCTACAGATTCATCCAAGGTTAAACAACATCCCACTTTCTCTACTGCATCATAAACCGAATAATTGAACGTCCATAGATTTAAGGAATAGAAACACTGCGCGTTTGTTAAACATTTTCGTAAATCCACAGAAATTATTTTCGTATTCCCCCGAGTCTTAGCGATCGGATATCCTGTCGTTTTAGTTTATGTCGATTACCTGCCTCAAGGAGATGTGCGTCGTAGTTACATTGTAACTCTAGACGTTATTCATGTGTAACAGCCAATTTTAACTTAACACATGTATCATTTTCTGGTTCTTTAAATGATAAGCTGAATTCCGAATTGAAAGTATCAGCATATAATCATTTCTTAGCAATATTTTCAACGGGTATTTGATTTTCTATGTATTCTTCATAGAAGCATCGGTACATAATTGAAATGTTGAGGTGGCTACCCAAATACATTCTTTGGGATTTGTTCCTTGAATAGTGCGATTCTATGCATGGAAACTTTTGCATGTGCTCTCTGATACTGTTTCGCAATTTTGTTGACATGTTCATGTTTACCTCGTTGATCAAGTATAACAATTCCGCCAACTGGACGCATACTACGTCCTCAGGTACAATAACGTGATTTTGTGAGGTACTTGGAAAGCGTGATTCCTCTACATTATCGTAAAATTCACTGACTTTATTTTCAATAACTACATCCTGTAAAATATTTATCTTGGAAAATTTATTTAATCCGATATCTGCATCTGCAGTATCGCTGGATTCAATACTCTGCTCTGGTACATCATGATTATCTAGTTGTTCATTGTTACAATGACGTGGATAAATATCTTCCACGTTAGAAACAATTTGCAATTTCATCAACAAACACAGTATTACACAAGTCATCATTTAAAGAAACCAAAGTACCTGTAGTATTGTCGTACCCGGTTGCAAGAATTTTCAAATTTTTCATGTCCATATTTGGTTCAACAGTTTTCGTATTCCTCTATAATCTTTTCCAGAATATTATCAGCAGTCACAGTTTTTTTACATATCTCGAGGTTCTGTGGCCTAAACAAAACGTAAAACATATTTTTAAGAAAACAATTTCGTGTGTGATTGTATGTCTGTGTGTGAGTGTGCGCGATATCTTTGAATCATTAAAAGTATCGATAAAAAAGCCATTTTTAGAAAAAAAAATGTAGAGTGTGTGTGTGTGCGTGTGTGTGCGTGTGTGCGTGCGTGCGTGCGTGGATGTGTGTGTGTGTGTGTGGGTACGTGCGCGCGTGCGCGCGTGCGCGCGTGCGTGCGTGGGTGTGGGTGGGTAGGTAGGAGGGGGCCGCGCAGGTGTGAGTGTGAGTGAGTGTGAGTGTGAGTGTGAGTGTGAGTGTGAGTGTGGTGTGGGTGTGGATGTGAGTGTGAGTGTGAGTGTGAGTGTGAGTTGAGTGTGAGTTTGAGTGTGAGCGTGAGCGGGTGTGTGTGGGTGTGGGTGTGGGTGTGGGTGGGTGGCTGGGAAGGTGCTTGGGTGCGTGCGTGCGCACGTGGGCTATCTTTTGAACCATTAAAGCTATCGTTGTGAAATTTGGTACAAAAATTCTTTGCCATAAAATCTAGGTCAAGTTTGTTACTGAGCGAAATCCAACTAGTGGAAGGGCGTTTTTAGGGGATCAGTAGACTAAAAAGATTCATTGATTCAAATTTTGAAAAGTTAGATAGTTAAAATAACAAACTAATACTTTTTTATATATTTTCAAAATAAAAAAATTTATAATAACCAGTGGCGCACCGTTTTTAGGGTTGAAAATTGTGCATTTTTTAATTTATCAACCGATTTTTTTGAAAGTAGAGCATTGGGGGTTTTTAAGATCCCTAAGAATAAATCACTTGTCAAAATTAAAAAATTCAAAATGGCGGATCAAGATGGTGGATTATCATGCTTATTTAATTTATCAACGGATTTTGTTGAAAGTCGGGTATTAGGGTTTTTTTAAGAAAAAAATGGGGGATTATCATATTTAAAATCCGATATGATTAAAATTCAGGTATTGTGGGCTAATTTTCAATTTGTTAACTTGTAGAACATTATCTAAATAAAAAAAAATTTAAAAACTGCCAGTGGCGCACCGTTTTTAGGGTGCAAATTTTTTTTGAAAGTTGGGTATAGGGGGAATAAATCCTTTGTCAAAATTAAAAAACTCTGAATGGTGGATCATAAATGGGGAATTATCGTGTTTAAAACCGATATGACTCGAAATTCAGGTATTGTGCGCTTTGAAGTTATTTATTTACATATAACGAATGCATTGTGGCAGATAATTTGGCGCGGTTTTTAATAAACCGTTGTAACTGTTTGAATGTCACATTTTTGCAATTACTTACCATTCTCATCAAGAAGAAGTGAGATTATATCCATATTTTCAGGTGTTGTATTACTTTTGGTTTGTTGTAGTACCATTTTTAATATGTTTTACCTCTTGATGCCATTGTACGCATCAACTAAGCGTTATTAGCTAATATTACTGCAACTGTTGCTTTTACTTAACAATGCGACACGGGACTTGGTGTAATGACAACTAACTCTAATTGGAATAAAACAGTTTTAGTCCCGTCACCTAACCTCAAATTTGGACTTAATACTAAAATATCACACTTAATACTGTTTGGCTCTATTTCAAAGAGGACTCAAAAATAAAAAATAAATGGACGTAATACTCTTTGGCTCTGAAGTCCAGATATTTAAAATTATAAGTAGTTACAGTAACGAATCATTCAGGTAAAGCAACAAACTTGATTTCAACTACAATTTTATATTTAAATTATCTATTACAGTTGAGTCTATAAGATCAATCTGTTTGTTTATTAAAGTTACTTTCTGTTTATGTTTAAAAATTTCGAATGCTCCCAAAACATCTAATTGGTCGTTCTTATTACAAAAATGTAAAAAATTAATGTTGTTCTGTAAAGTCATAAGGTAATTATTTACTATTAAATGTTTGGCATAATTCTGTGTATTTATAACTGTCACATTTAAAGTATTCTTTGTAACTAATATCAAAGCTCCTAAGTTATTGTCCGATATGAACATTATTGGAGAATGTGCAGTTTAATTTATAAATACCCGACTACAAAATTTCAGTAATTGAATATTTTGTATGAAATAAACATTTAAAAATATTGCTATTAGTTTTGAAAGATGCATTATACTTCCTGTTCTTTTGTAATATACGAGCTACTTTTCTGATATTTTTCCAATATATCAAATTGATATATATTTATTTTCTATCGGTTTTGTTTTAACTGAATAAATGTTACTACATAATATGCTTGTAAGTTTTGATGTTACTAGTATATTTTCTAAAATATCCCCTCCAGAATGTATGCGTTTATTTTTTTATTTAATATATAACAAATAAAAATGTACCGATTGAAATTGAGACGGTAAATTTGCAGTACGGTCTAGCTCAGCAACGTACATTGCTTACGAAACTTACTGTAGGTTGAGAACTCATTTTATTAGGTAGTGAGGGAGGCAGCGATATATCCTCAGCTATACACAGTTAATATTCGTTAAGCGTCACTCTATTTTATAGGTTGAATAATTAAAACACAACAAAAATTAGGAAAGTTGTACATTAATACCACAAGTAATCTGAATAACACTAAACAGCTGTATGTATTTGTATATTTAATAAAACAAAATAATATCTCGTAAAGCTTTATGATATTAACTGATTCGTAATTCAACACAAGCTGTACAAACATATAACCTATCTTTACATAGACTTTAAAATGAAAGATGATCAACAATGTATACCTTTAATAATAACATTTACTTGACCTATTACAACAAACATCACAGTTACAAGGTTTTGCACTCAAATATATATATATATATATATATATATATATATATATATATATATATATATATTAGAAAACGTTAACCGAACTCAATTGTTTCTTTTCATTATAACCGTATTCAAACAACACTATACCTGTTATTTACTTAAAATGTACTTTACATTAAAAGGATTCGTACTTACATTTTCTTACACTCAAAATAAATATACTGTGTTGACTTTATTTTGAAACGAACTGCGGTTTGAGAACTTCATTTCCTATCAATACGATAAACATACAGTACTATAATGTAATTTCCAATTGTCTTCGCACGTACGTACGTACAAATAAACGAAATATAGACCAAACTACTAACGCAGGGACGAAAGCAGGCATACCCACAGCACGCGTTGTTAATACAAAACAAAGGTATCACCTTTTTTAATTCTTCAAGGTAAAATTGCATTATCATACACGAATTCATCTATTTAAGTACATGACGTGCCTATACTATCAATTACGATATGATATTCATTAACACAAGGGGTGTCTCTAATTCATGAGGATTTTCTTACTTCCGGGGGTTTTCTTAATGCCAGGGATTTCCCTATTAAATATAATATATACAAAAATGTAACCAAAATCCGTTACATACCTTATAAAAGGGAGTAACACTCAAAAATTATAACGTAATGGATTGGAAGGTAGAACGCACGGAATTGAACTAAGTCATGTTGCGCAAAGAACAACAAAATTGATGTGGATAAGATAACCATTATAGACGATAACAATATATACACGAACATTCGTAATTATGTACACTAAAGAGAAAATATCGACATGTACCAAAATTTTATTATAGAAAGAAAACAGGAATTCCTAAAATACCAACGTAATGTACATATATTTACCAATAATAACACAAATTCAAAACTTAAGTTATGGTAACGATGGCCAAGAATTGGCACGTTACAAATAATAACGTCAACAATAATGGAGTTAATTCAATTATTTGATTTATGTGCTAAACAAACTTGTTTCAGCAAGATTTATGTACAAAAGAATGGTATACCGATGGGCAGTCAAATTTCGTCCATTTTAGCTAACATCTTCATGGATAATTTAGATCAAATTTTTGAGTTAAATGCTTCTAATAAGATTTTATTTTGGTTTCGTTATGTTGATGAGAAAATAAATACATATCGATTTCACATTTTGGAAAAATATCAGAATATGTAGCTGACAACAAGAAGTATAAAGTAGCTTTGAAAACTAATACCAATGTTCTTAAATGTTTATTTAATGCGAAAGATTCAACTAACGGCATTTTGCAGATGATATTTATTTATTTATTGATCTGTACACTCTATAATTCTGGGTTTATTGGACACACACTTGGGAACTTTGGGATTAGGTACAAAGACGTCAAAGATTTAATAGTAATCATCTTATGACTTCACAATATATATGTATATATATATATATATATATATATATATATATATATATATATATATATATATATATATATATATTTGGGATAAACTATACACTTAGCATCATATTTCAACTTGATGTTTTTTTTTATGATTGTGGACCTGAACAGGCTAAATTTGGCCTATCGTGTTAGACCACTCAGGAACACTTAGGAGGATGGATAGAGGGATAATGAATCGCCAATAGATGCCTATGAACAGCTACCTTCAATTTTCTCATATCATAAGTGAGAGGAAAACAGGAGCTAGGGAGATCATTCAAAATTAGATGTAATAATTATACAACTAAGTGTTGCATTCCCTTTCCCATTTTCTTTCTCTCATCGCTTGTTGTAGTCTTTCATACAGGATTTACCGGGTCGTCATCGTTTGTTCCTGCCCGGAGGCTTCCAGTTAAATATCTTTTTGGGATATCTGCCATCGTCCAAACTATCGCAGACCTCTTTTTCGTATACTTTAGACTATGGCTTCGTTTACCGACATTTCAGTTCTTATTTGTTCATTTCTTATCCTTTCTATTCGTGATCTTCTTGTGCTTCTTCATAGGTATCCATTTCTACTGCAGTTATTTTTCGTTTATCTTCCTCTTTTAAGGCCATACCTACATACCAGTGTTTGCCCAATATGTTTTTGTTGTGATGACTTATATTCTTATCCGACCAAATAGAATTCAGGGTTCCTATGACCTTCCTTGCCTTTTGTATCCTCATCTGAATTTCAAGTTGTCCAATACCATCTCTATCCACCATGACTCCATGATATTTAAACCTGTCCACTTGTGTGTTGTCACTAATTAATACGTCAAACTTAACGTCCGAATTTACTACCATGTCTTCTCTATGCTCACTTGTAACCAGCATTTTTCATATTCAGTATAGAGCCTTTTTAGTATATACTCCAAATCAAATACGTCGTGGGCTATTATTGCTTGATCGTCAGCGCAACTTAAGCTACATAGGAATGTATCATCTACCGGTATCCCCATTCTTATACATGTTCTTTTGCAGTTTCTTAGTGCCATTTCAACATATATATTAAATAAAATGGGAGACAAGATGCAACCCTGTCTGAGACCCCTAATCGGTTGTATAGGTTCTGAAAGATATTGTTCTTGTTTCACACGTGCACCATTGTTTGAATATAATTCCTGGATGATTTTTGTGATGTAATAACTCGCACGTATTTCTCTTAATGCATATATGAGCTTGTTTCTCGGGACGTTGTATGACTTCACAAATTAACGTTAAATGTTACATTTATGTAATATAAAATACAAATTAGATGTTTTTGTACATTCGAAATTTATAAACATAAACAGAAAGTACTTTTACTGAACGGACAGGTTGATCTTATAGAATCACTTTCAACAGATATTTTAAATATAGAATTATAGTCTACATCAAGTTTTTTCTGTTTTACCTTAATGGTTTGTTACCATAACTACTTATTTTACTTACGCTTTCTCTTGATAATGTTGTAATGGAACGCGTAGAGAAATAAATATTTATAAAAAAGACATTGTAGAAGTATATTATATTTAAAACATGCTATTTTATTTGTACGTCTAATAAAATCAGATAAGTAGCGCATTAACAAAAGCATTTGAGTAAAAATCTATGTATATGTACCGGGTGGGCAAATAAGCGAGGTAAGCGGCTGTATCGTCAATTAAAGCGTTAAAAACTTCATTTTGCTATAACTTTGAAACCAGCAAAGATATTAACTTTTGGTTTTTACGCTTTTATTGAAAATGTAGTCTACTTTTAAAATACGATGTCAAAAATATACAGTGTGATTTAATTTTTTGGAGTAAAATGAAAAAACTAATACAAGTTGCGCCCACTAGTACTTTTATTAGGAACTATTGTGTAACAATGGAAAGAATAATTCAAAGTATCTATATTTGTCTTCCAAATAAGCTTTATTTTACTAAAATTGAGTGGTTTAGAATTTACAGCAGCCTTAATGATTACACTTTCAATAGCTTCCACCACCCTTATTATGGTCAGTACTCCAATGAATCTTCTGGACTTTGTAACGATGTAAGCAAAGGTATATCTTTATAGAGGAGTTTTGGGAGAAATTTAGAATTTCATTATTTAATTTTTAATTGCGCCCCCTAGCGGTGAAATAGGGAATTTCAAAATAATTTTCTCATCGCCACTTTCATAATAAAAAAGATTTTCCCATTGTTGTCAGATTAACAGGTCCTGAGGTACAGGGCTTACCTCGCTTATTTTCCCACTCGGTGCATGATTATAAACATGAAAAAGTAAAATGGTTTATTATTTATAGCGAAACAAGCATGCAGATTTTAATGTTATAGAATGAGTTTTATAATAGATACCTTTTCACATGCTTTTAAGAGTTTACATAATAGGTGGTTATTTCTTACTTGTGATTGATGGATAAAGGTTTAGTAGTTTGTGACATTGGGCGTCAAGTGACAGATCAAAAAGCTCGAAATCGAGTAATACAAGCAACAAATAGACCTTTGAATATGATTTATTGTAACATAAATTTACATACATAGTTTGATAATTATTATTATTATGTAATGTTTTATTTTATTTTGTTTACGTTAATAACTGACTGTTACTTACCAAATCAATAATACAGTTATATATCATTAAATGAATTTTTAAAAATAGTTCTATAAACTCTAAACAGGTAAATAATTAAATAATAGAAATTTCATTTTTAGACTACTAAACGTTGAAATTAAGAAGAGGTATTAATTCTCTAAAATTACATAAATAAAATTTGTAAAGTTAAGCTTGTGCTTTAGCATCACCGCACGGGCAACAAAGGAGTGTGCGTGTGCGTTTGCGTGTGCGTGAGCGTGTGCGTGTGCGTGTGCGTGTACGTGTGCGTGCGTGCGTCCGTGTGTACGTGTGTGTGTGTGTGTGTGTGTGTGTGTGTGTGTGTGTGTGTGTGTGTGTGTGTGTGTGCCGATGCACACGCACACACGCACACGACACACACACACACACACACACCAGCACACCACACCACACACACACACACACACACACACACACACACACACACACACACACACACACACATGCATTATTGCTGATCTTGGTGATACTTGGCCAAAAGTTGTAAAATGAGCTAACAAGTCCACGTAGCGGTAGTGAAAATGCGATTGCATAACCTTCTATATCTACATATGTGTATGTAGGTTGGAAGATAAAAGTTATAATCAAGATTATTTCATTTCTTTGAATTCTTTAAGTTGGCATCTAGATGTCTATTAACCTCCGATTGATATGAACGTCTGTTTGACATAGATTGCTGTTTTTGTTTGTAGAATGTTTCCCCATTTTTGCCATGAACATATCATAAAGGAGCTTGCATAATTATGCTCAACAGGATTATTTCATTTCTTTTAATTTCCATTTTGTATGTTAGAAGTTGGTGAGTTGTTCCATATTAGATATTTACTATTTAAACGAGAAACCACTAAAACTACTTGTAGTATGGTACTGTTGAAACTTTATTTAGTGTAAGGAATTTACAAAAACTTTAATTAATAATTAATCATTGGATCTAAAACTTATCAACTAAAACAGTAAATAAGTAAGTAGTAGGCAGCATGTGTAACGTTTTGTTGACGGGAGAAAATTCAATTAGCGCAATAGGAAAATTAGCGTTAACGGAGTGGAATTATTACAGGCAATGCAAATTGTAAGTAATTATCCGTTAATTTTAGAGAAGTGAAGGCGATACTTCATGTAGATGAAAAGAGTTAGTTCACAAAGTTCTCAATTAAATGTATTCCATATTTTCTCTTGAAACCGTTCTCTCCTCAAATAAACTGTTAGTCATCAACCGTCGGAAAATTAATAATACCTAATTATTAATCAAATTTTCACTTTATATGTGCGTAATGTGAAACAAAATATATTTTTTTAAGAAAAGAATGGTCTTGTTAGTTTTTGGTATGTCTTGCAATGTGGTATCAGTTATAGTGGAATAATTTATAAATCCTCAGAAACCATCGTCGTTAGTAGACACTTTGTTTTACAATTTCAGGTAAACTCTGAGAATTAACTAAATTAAGATCACATTGTCTTAATTAACTTTAGTCATTTCATGAAACCTTAGTCATCAAGTTCACAATATTGTGAAAGTTTTACGAGCTCCTCTAGAATTCTATTTTGTTTGATTAGATCTGATAAAGGATTTATGTTGATTGTAAAATAGTAATTATTTCAAGCAACTTATAAAATCTTTCAATAAATTGATTTCACCATTCCAGTATTTTGATCCATGTTTTCATTTTGCAATAAACCACTTAATTTTTCCAAGCTTACGAAATTAATGTATGTCTTAGAAACAATTTTTTAGTTGAAAATTAATCAACATAACTCTATTTAAGTTTTTAGGGAAAGTTAAATATTTGCTAAAAATTTCTTTGCAAGGGAAAAGAAGTTTTGGGAAATAATTAAAGATTTTTAGAATGCTTCAGTAATCTAATCCTGTCAATAGCGACAGGTGCGAGGTGTAGAAGAGAAACTTGAAAACCTATAAAACATTTTAAGTTTATAAGCGTATCCATCTCCTTTGTAAAGAAGGATAAAGTCCTTTGGGAATGATTTTCAACAAACTTTGTGTGTAGGTGCGTGTGTTTAGTGGTGATACGCTTTCTCGCGATATTGAGCATTCTTGTCAACCGTAGGTTATGATTCGTAATTTAAACCAGGAATTATTAAGCAAATATTTAGTACCTTCAGCATTTTACTTGAGATTGTATTAAATTTGTACATTACAAAACGAGAAATACTTGTTTTTTAAGAAATACTTTTACATTTTTTATTCGAGTAATTAAAAATTCGCTTGTTTATTTTTTCGAGAAGTATAAGTCTGTTTTTGATTACAGTTTTAAAAAAGGGGTGTAATAAGGTTAAAATTAATTTCATCACTGAAATTTTAAGGTATATTTTACAAAAGCTTATGAATGTACACATATATTTCAAATCACTTTTCTATGAAATGGCTTTCTTATCTACATTTTTGAACTAAAGGTTCTTACAACAGTTAACTATGGCTCAACTCCATCGCATAATTAAATATTTATGCTTGGCCTTTTTATTAATATAAAATACGCATTCCTATTAAAACCACTATTTCTAAGTATGAATTTAATTTTAAACTAGTTTATTTACAAACAGGAATCGATAACAGGAAACGCTTATCTGTTATCAGATCAGGGGTCACTTTGAATTGATCATTTTGGAGGAACATATAATCTCAGAGTAATATTGTGGCTCCTCGTATGAGAATCAATAACACAACAAATAGTGTATACAATTTCTTACATAATCAAACTGCGCTAGCGTCGTGTAATGCTTTAAGCGGGTATACCGACTAACTTCATGGAGATGGGCGGGATCGTGACAAGATGTAAGGCCAAAATTTGATTTTAAACACCTTACTATTACGCTGAAACAAAAATTGAACAAAAATTTGACCTTTTATATTGGGAGCAATATCAATAAAATAAATAATCATGACAAAGTAATTCGTAATCGACTAAATGTGAATCTGAATTTTTAAATATTAACATACCGTAGCTATTAAAAGTAGTGTTGTGTAATACCATACCATTCAAAGTATATATATATATATATATATATATATATATATATATATATATACAGGGTGTCCCATTAATAATGGGACACAGAACAACCGCAGATTCCTCAATTTAAAGTAAAACGATTAAGCGAAACATGCTTAGATAAAATGTTACTCGTTTCCGAAATAAGGGGTGTTGAAGTTGAAAACTGAAAAACTATTAATGACCATAATTTTTTTAATACACTGTACAATTTTGCTTAAATCGGTACGCTTGTACAATATCATAAAATACACCTAACAGCAGAAAAATCAGTTCAGTACGCTTTACCAGTGGCGTACGGCAGGAGTCAGTAATACTTGTACCCCTTCTAAATGTTACGCCGCTGTCCAAATACTAATTTTGACTGTAATTTTAATTTTTCTGATATTTTCTAAGTAAATAATCTACACTTGTTAGTTTATTGTAAAGTCATTGGTTTTCGAGATAATCGCAGTTTGAGACAGAAAGGCATGTACTTTTTATTTGTATTATTATTACTCATTTGCATTTTTATAATTTTGTCTCAAAATGAAACAAAACAGAAACTAATGTAATGACATTTTTACTGTAACAATTTTTCAATGTGTCCACCATTAACTTGTATACACTTCCTTAGACGTGCAACTAAAGACTGTCTCACTTTAAACAACTGATTTGCTTGATTTTGTCGAATGTCAGCAGCAGCATTCTGAATTTTATTCCAAAGTTCCTGACGGGTATTTATTTATTGGTTCACCATAAACAAGGGTTTTGATGTAGCCCCAATAATAAAAATCTAAAGGATTAAATTCAGGACTGCGTGGTGGCCAAGCAAATTCGCTTCCACGTCCAATCCAACTATGTGGAAAACGTAAATTTAGGTAATTCCGAACAGGTAACGTGAAATGGGCTGGCGCACCATCCATCATAAACCAGAAGTTATGACGTAAATTTAAAGCAATATCGTCTAACATATGGTTTTGAAGAAAATTGAGGTATTCCATCCCATTTAATCTGCGAGGAAGCTCGTACGGACCAATTATGTAATTTCCAATAATACCCACCCAAACATTAATAGAAAATTCTGTTTGGAAGTGGTTCTCCCTTGGCAGGTGTGGATTTACAGTAGCCCAGAAATGACTGTTTCGCCAATTATAAACCCCTCTGCGAGTAAAAGTTTCTTCGTCGGTAAATAAAATTTTATTAAAAACGTGGGATCATTAGTGTGCTTGTTAAGCAAATTTCTACAGAACTGCAATCTCACAGAAGGATCGCGTACGAGTAAATGTTGTACTGGCGTAAAGTGATAAGGATATAATTGTTCTCTTTTCAAAATCCTATGAACAGTAGAGCGGCTTACCCCAGTTGCTGCAGATATTCTACGAGTGCTTAGCTGCGGATCGATAGTTACTTGAGTCAAAATTTCATCCTCCTCATCTACTGTAATCAATCTAGGTCGTCCTGTTTCAAGTTTTGGTCGAAATGTCCCGTTTTCGCCCAACCTGTCATACAAACATTTGAAAATGTTGTGTCCTGGTTGCTGTCTATTTGGATACAATTCTGAATATCGCCTCTTAGCGACTCTGCCATTAAAATTATTCTGGGCATAAGTACACACCATGTCCCTCATTTCTAAATTGGAAAATTCATTATGGCGTGGCATTTTACAATAATATTACAGTTATTAATAACATTAATCACTTATCGAAACGGTTAGTTACTTCGAAAATTTTTAACTGACAATGACAGCATAAATCAACGCCTACTGTCCAAATTCACAATTATAACGAAATAAATATTCTCACGATCGCAACGTACCTATTAGGAACTTAGAAATTAGAATAAACCTACTAAATAAAATAAAAGTAAACTATCTAAAAATAACTAATTCATAAATTTTGTTTCCACTTTGTTTAGTTTTAAGACAAAATTATAAAAATGCAAATGGGTAATAATAATACAAATAAAAAGTACATGCCTTTCTGTACTTAACTGCGAATATCTCGAAAACTAATGACTTTACAACAAACTAACAACTGTAGATTATTTACTTAGAAAATATCATAAAAATTTAAATTATTGTCAAAATTAGTATTTGGACAGCGGCGTAACATTTAGAAGGGGTGCAAGTATTACTTACTCCTGCCGTACGCCACTGGTAAAGCGTACTGAACTGATTTTTCTGCTGATAGGTGTATTTTATGATATTGTACAAGCGTACCGAATTAAGTAAAATTGTACAGTGTATTAAAAAAATTATGGTCATTAATAGTTTTTCATTTTTCAACTTCAACACCCCATATATCGGAAACGAGTAACATTTTATCTAAGCATGTTTCGCTTAATCGTTTTATTTTAAATTGAGGAATCTGCGGTTGATCTGTATCCCATTCTTAATGGGACACCCTGTATATATATATATATATATATATATATATATATATATATATATATATATATATATATATATATATATATATATATATATATATATATATATATATATATATTTTAATCATAAGTACGGCCGTACCAAACAGACAGCTTTACTATTGCGTCTCCCAGAATGATACGGACTTTCTTTGATATTGTGGCCAATACTGTCCAAAAATGCATTTTCTGATCGGAACTCGACTTAAGGTTTAGAAATTCCCATTTTTTATATATACGGATTTTTAATTATTTTGAATTCATATTGCCTCCGTACGAAAAACGATACCGTCTACTCCGTAAATTGCTCACGCCATATCTTGTCGCTTCCGTGCCATGTTACCAAATTGTAGGACGCAATAATGTCTACATTCTTATTAAATGCAAACATTAACTATTTTCTCGATTTATTATCATGCTAAAGAGTGTCTGGATAAGTAATAATGGCAGCTTAGTCTTAAACGCTATTATGCACCATTTTGAATGAGAAAAAAAGCAACAGTGAGATCCGCTAATAGATGAAGTGGCAAATCGGTATTCTAGTCAACCAGTTGTTTTCAAAGTATGTAATTTCATTTCAATAAACAGAATAAAATACCGCAGATGAAGCTTTTTTAATGCTTAGACCCCAGTTGAAAATGCCTAATTAAATTTCTCTAAATTTGAGATAATGCCAAAGCAAGGTTATAGTTAGGTGATTTAGGCCCATTAATTTTTGGAATAAGATGCTTAGTTAAAAGAAATTGTTCTAATGACGATATCTACATTGCATTATGAATTTCTGCATAATATGTAAAAAAGCAGAAATGTTACTATGCGAATTTACCGGGTTAATAATTAAAAAGTTGTCTTTCTCAAACCAAATTTTAATTCAAACATGCTTAAATATATATATATATATATATATATATATATATATATATATATATATATATATATATATATATATATTTCGGCTATATTAATTGGATAGCCATTTTCATATTTTTATTCCCGAAAGCGCTGTGATCGAGTGCAACAGTTTAAAAACCTGGGATTAGCAACACCGCGTCACCTATTCTTCAAATTACTAGTGTTTGTGGATTTTGTTGATATCGACAGATCTAGTTGTGCGTGGCGCCTCCGTTTTGCTGCACTTACATTTTTAGTACATTTTCAATCGCTGTAAAACTTTCTCTACCCAAAGGTGCCTATGTGACGGTAAGGTAAGATTGATTGGGTGATCAATGTCGCGCCACTGATGTGAACTGTATTGTTTCAATTGGTACGAGGTTATAAAAAGATCCCTAGTACCAGAAACTGAAAAAATTATAACCAGTGGCAACTGGAGGAAGCCCTCGAGAAGGTGTCTGACTTGTCCATGAGGGCCGAATCTGAACAATACAAAATACCTTTCGGTACGCATAATAACAAATTCCATGGACGCAACATTAAAGTTATTGTAGAGAAAACGACATTCTCCGAATCGAAGAGTAAACAAGATGCGCCGATAAGGGTTTTCCACTCTCTACATTAAACTAAGAATGTTTGCAGAAACCCATTTGGATCAGGCTGAGCGAAATGTTCAACCTTTTGAAAACGATTTGTCAGGGAAGGAGTGTCAGAAGTCTATCGTAGCACGCGCAAGTGTTAGCAGCGGCACTATCAACCAGTGTTTTAATAACTTAAGTGAAGCGGTAAAGGACATACGTCCCCAAAATATATTTAACTACGAGGATACTAATTCCAAGATGAACCAAGAAAGGGAAAGGGTATTTATGGCGTAAAATACCCAAAAAAATTGCTAACTATTCGAAAAGTGCAACCACCATCATGTTTTGCGGATGAGATGACGGAACCCTGTTGCCCCCGTACCTTATTTACAAGAACGAACATATTTGCAATGTTTGGCAAGAAAATGGACCCAGAGGATATCCGTGCTATAATAAATCATGATGTCATTTTGAATGCAGGTCCAATCGCACATCACATGGATGGATGGATGCAAGTACATTTCAGGGCTAGTTTGAGAGCAGGAAGCCCAATAATAGAGAGCTGACGGTTAAAAAAGTTCTCAAAGGTTATAACCTGGCGTCACATTTTAATGAAACCGTTATCTGCCAGTGTGCACTAGCTGAGGTCTCATTTGTGTGCCTCCTTTGACAAATATTTGCTAGTCACTTGTAGGATTTTTAAAACTTATGAAGACGGCATGTAGAACACAATATTCACGCCATGGGAAAGTGGCAAAAAAATCTGCTAATGATACCATGTAGCTGGGTTAAAACACCACACGGTTCAATCAAGGTTGCGAACAAAAGAGGAATTAGGGACAATAGAAGTTATTTCTATAAAAGGATAGTCAAATTGACCTAGTGGCAAAAAGACTGATAAGAAAGAGCTCTGGAAGGTATAAAGTATGGTTAGTGTTATCTGGAATTCTTGTGGATTCGGAAATCATTTGTGAGTTCACATAAAGTAGTTAATGCTTCTGCACTATGACCAGGAATTAGCAGTAGATGAAAGTTGAAGCCAATTAGAGTTATCAACATTTAAATCTCTCAAAATTAAGACATCGGAAGATGGAAACTGAGACAGAAGAGAGTCAACTTTTAAACTAGGGTAATCGAAGAAGTCTTGAAAGTTGGTGTCAGTGGAACTTCAGAAATTCGGAACCAGAATGTTTGAGTTATCCTCTTGCAATACACACACCTCTCGTTTGTATCGAAAGTTAGAGTGAAAATTGTGTTACAAAAATTGTAGGTCAAGTTTTTGGAACCTGTGTCAGATTCTAATTGTTCAAGATTTTGGCGAACAGCATTAATATTAGACCTGATACCGCGGTTGTTACAATAATGAATCAGAAAGTAAGTACTTTCGATGACAGGGTACGCTTCGATCCTGCCTCCCCTCACATCAGAAACGAATAGCATTTTACGTAAGGTACCTTTTGCCTTAGAAAAAAGGACCACCTTTCTTTTTTTAAATTTTGGACTTTCAATCCGACGGAGAAGTGAGGATGAGAAGAGAGAGGTTGAAAATGGATTGATACCGAGCGGGTAACCGGCAGCCTTTACCGAGTTCAGAAAGTCGGAGAATTAATATTAAGGATCCCACGATAAGCGTGGTGTTTCTCAGACTGGCATGTGGTATACATTTCTCTCATCATATTCACATAGATTTTAAACACCCTGTATTCGATAGTATGTTTTATAACGAATTTAACCATGTGTTACACATTATGGTTTTGAGGCTAATTTTTAAGAAAAATTCGGATTAATATTAGTATTTTACAATATGTTTTTATGTGCAAATTTAACAACTCCAATCTTTTAAACCTATTTAATTAAAGTTAAATAATTACAATAACTGTTCAAATAGGTTGCTGCTATTTTCTAGACACAGGTAGGCTCTCTTTACTGAAGAATTTAAAACACGGTCTAGCATTTCTGGTGAAACTATATTAACTACTGCCATAACTAACAACTGCTCTTTATTTTCAAAACTCCCATCATACACTTGGTTTTTTAGGTAACCCAGAGAAAAAAATCCAACAGACTTAAATCGTGTGATCGGGCTGGCCAAGCTACTGCACTGTAAGCTCCAATCCAATTTCCCTTAAACCACATAGTCCCGAACATTTCTTGAGTTATGTGCTGGGGCACCATCTTGTTGAAACCAACAGTTGTTAACAAGTGCTAGAGGTAATTTATCCAAGGTATTTTCCAAATCAGCCCTTAACAAGTTCAGATTTCGTTGTTTTGCACAATAACGTTGATTGTGCTGTAGAATTAGCTATAACAGTAAGATGTTTAATTTGTCATGTCAATATTTCAGGGTTTTTCAGCTTTTTCGTCGTCAGATTGTTTTTTATGGAATGGAACAGGTTTTCTAAATGAACCAAATTCTTTTAAATTAGGTTCCAAACGTCTAAAAAGGGGATTTACCAGGTTGCCTTCGTTCAGGATATTTATCCAAATACATCAGCTCAGTAACTACACAATTTCTGTGCGATAAGATGTAGCATGTCAACACATCGAACTTTTCTTCGTCTTTCCATAGATACACTTTTTGATTAATTATGTTTACAAATTAACTAAACAAAACCAAAAAAAAACAACCCACGAAATAATGGTAATAAAAACAACTTAAAGTACGTAAAATTCAAATAACAACAACGATCTCAACGCAATAAAACTAAGTTAAACAGTTTTCAATAAAATGTTAAAAAACAAAAACAAGTGTTATTTTATCAAAGCCTTCTAATATTAACTGATATATGAAAAATGTAAAAATGTAAATCCGAATTTTGCAGCTTCAAAACCATGGGTAAATTTGTAATAAAAAATACTATCGAATACGGGGTGTTCGCTGGTTGCGGCGATATAAAAAAATAAAATTGATGATGGTTTCTCGGAGACGAGATATATTGCACACCATTACTGCGCTAGTGATTTTGTTGTAAAGTATAAGAATATTTATTAAAATATTTGAAAGCATCAAAATGTACCAAGTTGATTGTAAGAACACCACAAGAAATAAAATTAGTGCATACATATTACTTGTAATTTGAATTCTGTGAGGACGCAATCTATCAAACTTGACTTCTAGAGCAGTTATGGCCACGTCATTGTTGCCTAACAAAATAATTTATTCCACTGTAATAAGTTGGATGTTTTTTTGGTATCCATGCCATGCTAAAAACCGAAAATTGGAAATGTGTGCTATTGCGCTAGCGCAGTAAGTTTTCCATTCTGTTCATAGTTAAAGTCATACATCTAAAATCAGTGCCATAATTATTTATGTTTTTTATAATTAATAAGTTTTTCTTGCACGTATGGAATTCTTTGCTAGGATCAATTTCTTTTTAAGTAAACCATATTAGGAAGATTATATAATCTTACCTTTAGGTCGTTAAATTGGATTAACGGAAAATTTTTATATTTGGTTAATGGATACAACGCATCTTCCTTTGAGGTCATGAATTAAAGTGACCTTCACTTACATCTGTCTGAAAGCTGGAATTAGCTTTTATTACTGCTTCTTATTGCTGTCTGGTTATTCAAATTTTGCATTAAAGGTAACATTAGAAATACGAGTATCAATGGTCAAAAATTTAATCAACGTTTTTGTTTGCTTCAATTGAACTTTACGTTAAGTTGAACAATTTATAAGTTAGGTAAATATCAATTTAATACTTTAATACCAACAATTTATGACATTAAATACTTTGTTTATTTATGTGTTTGCATGTCGCTCCGATATTTTAAAGAGTTAATTATACATTCGTATACCAATTAACAACAATTTAAGTCTTTTATTGAATGACAAAAAATGGGAGTATAAAGGCCCCAGTACACGTTTGGCCAACTGGTTGGGCCAATGAGTTGGGCCAATGAATTCGACCAATAAGTAGGGCCAAAGAACAGTGATTATACGTTGGTGGAGTTGCTCAGTCTGCATTGGCCATTTGACGACTATAGGTGGGTGTTCTCTGATTATGGATGTGGAGACTAGCGCAGCCGCGGCAATGTATTTGTACAGCGCGTTCAGTTTTTATCGAAAGGTGCACCAAACCAAAGTGATAAAAAAAAATGGCGCAAAAGAAGGTGTTGGATGATGAGCATTCATCGAAACAGGACAAGGTAATTATAAAAATACATCCAGTTTGCATATGTTTACTTTTACAATATGAACATGAACTTAATTATAGTGAATGAAGGGAAAGAGGTGTGTCTGGATCATAGCATGTAAAAATATTTGATGTATTTTTTTAAATTGCTTCTTTTAGCGAGACGATGAACAACCAACTTGCTGAGCTTCTTGCAGAACCATCTGAGGAGTTCGATAATTTCATTCGGATGTCATATGCTGATTTTGAGAATCTTCTACAACAAATTTCTCCAATGGTGGCAAAACAAGACACTGACTGGAGAGAAGCTATACCAGTAAAAACTCGCATTGACGTTAAGATTTTTAGCTACTGGAGATAGCTTCAGAAGTTTACACTATCTGTTTAAAATATCAAGTCCACTTATCTCGCGCATAATAATTGAAGTCTGTTTGGCACTGAATCAAGTTCTGAAAGATATGATTAAGGTAGGTAAATAAAACTATTCATATTTTTTTTCATTCATTTATTAATACATACAAAGGTACATTTTTTCTTGAATTTTTTTATGCATTTGTATATGCCTCATATAGAATATTTGAAAACTGGCTTAACTGAGATTGCAAAGAATCATTGCACGTTTCATCAGACTGTGCCTGTATATTTGATGACGGACCTGATTGAGTGATTTGGACAGGTACCATCTTATCGGAAAGTATTTGAAGCCGTTGAGGTGGTGCTTGATAAGGAGTATAAGTTGAACGGCTTACGTCTGCTGATGGAGGACGGCTGTGTGGTGAAGGGCATGTGTATGACCATTCAGATTTATCCGAACTTTGTGAAGAACCTGGACGAGTGGTATAAAGGTACGAATTATTTTGTTTATTTTGCTTGTTTCGACGTCTGTTCAATATCATGCTGTCTATTTTCAACATAATTTCTTCTCGTTCGTTCTCAGGAAATTTTTTCAATTTTGTTGCGAGGAGTCTGACGTACAATTCGCATTCATCATCTTGTGTTGCAATTTTTTTGTTAAGTACCTTGTTTAGTGTGGTAAAAGCATTTGACATTTCCCTACCGGCCTCTGCTAATTCTGGCGGGTCTTTCGCACGGCATTTAAGAACCGGGACTTTTATTTTATTAATTTCGGAACTGCTGCTAGTCCCAGGTGGAATTTCGGAGTGACTGCTGGTTTCAGGCACAGGAGAGTTTAAGTCTGTATCCGTGCTTGTTTCCTCTTCATTATATGTCGGTTGCGAGGCCTGTAACAGAAAATAAAACTTTAGGTTATTGTTATCTTATCTTGTTATTTTATTATTATTATTATATTATTCATTTGTTTTTATTTTATTTCAGATGCCTGAAACTGCAGAAGGATGGATTTCCACGTCACAGGAGTTTAGCTACCCCCATTGCCTTAGACTATACAGTCACCTTCACATTCGGGATCGGAATATTTCAACTATAAAGGAACTTTTAGCATCGTTCTACTAGCAGTGGTGGACAGTAATTACTGTTTTATATTTGCCGATGTAGGCTCTCAGGGGAGAATAAGTGATGGCGGAGTATTTAATCAAAGTGTTTTATGCCGACAACTATTATCTAACAGTTTGAATTTACCCCTTCCTAGTCCACTACCTAATGGTGATAAGGATATACCTTACGTATTTTTAGGCGATGACGCATTCGCTCTCAGTGCCCATGTAATGAAACCTTTTCCAGGTCATTACACACTAGGGTCTCCGGAAAGAATATTTAATCAAGAATTGTCTCGTTCTCGGGTAAAAGTAGAAAATACTTTTGGTATACTGTCTGCCAAATTCAGAATCTTTCAAAGACACATACCTCTAGAACCCACGAAAGCCTCCATTGTTTCGATGACTTGTCTGTATCTACATAATTTTTTGAGAAATAGTAACACTTCTCGGAATACTTATACACCCCCAGGTTCATTTGATACTTATAATGCTACCGGAGAAATAATTCGGCCAGGTGTATGGAGAAATAATAGAGATAATGCTTTTTTGCCATTATTGACTTGACCGCGTATTGCAACAGACATACGATTGGATTTTATGGACTATTTTTATAGAACTCGTAGATAATTAAACTTTGTGCAAAATAAAAATGTTGTTTTACTTACATTATTATCCTCGGTGTTAATTAGGCTGCGGCACTCATACACATCCTTTAAAAAGTTATACAAAGGCTCGTAGAATGGCCAAACGGGATTGTAAACCTCGTCCTCACCCATGCCTGATTTTATGGACTGCATTTTCTTTTTATAATGCAATCTGAAGGTAGCCATTAGCGATTCTTTTTTCTTTTTTAGTTCATTTACAGGTACATGCACATTATCAGCTATACGATTCCAAGCATCATTAATCTTAAAATAGAAAATAACAGATTACATAAATTATAACATTTCTTTCATTGCTGACCGATTTAAACTTTAATTTTTAAATAAGTATTTTGTTTGTTTTTCAGCCATATTCAGACATAAAAGCAAGTTACTTACTTTGTTCTTATTTTTATGTTGTTCATGTTTAGGATTCCTATTATTGGTTCATTTTGATACAAATCTATAAACTTTAAAATTTCTTCACTATTCCAAACCGCCATTGTGTGGCTCGTAAATAGACTTTTTACGCCGCAAAAATAGACAACACTACCGGAGAAAAGAGACAACGCAACGACCAACGTGTGAACGCTGTTTGGCAGATCGCGCCAAGATCCTTTGATGTGTGCACGAAAATCCGACAACATTCGGTTTGTAGACCAACGCTGGTCGCCAATCACGAAGTTACGCCAACTGGTTCTGTACACGTTGGTCCAACTCATTGGCCCAACTAGTTGGCCAAACGTGTACTGGGGCCTTTAACTAAATTACCTAAATATTGGCTATGTGCAAATAAACTTTAATTGCTTTCCTTGCTTATAAATAGGTAGAATGTAGTAATAGTTGAAGTTACTAATATTATTATCGCTGAGTAATCTGTATTTTATTCAATTCTATGTTTTAGTACACAGGAAAAGAAGCGAAAGTGTGTTTCTCTAAATTTAATTGTTAAATAATGAGTTAGGCATACTGCCTTAATTAATAATAACTCAGGTTCTGTTTATTTAAGGAAGGGTACTATACATATTCATTTCTTTGCATTAAATTTGGTTCTATATATTTAGATAACCAGCCTGAGAGGGTAACGCTAGTTCCAGTTTATTGGTGAGCAAGTTAATGTAATATTGGTTTCCCTGGGAAATATTCTGTTAAATGCTATTAGTGGAGTTTGTGTTTATTTAAAGAGATATATATATATATATATATATATATATATATATATATATATATATATATATATATAGGTTTCTTTGTATCAAATTTGGTCCTACATAATTAATTAAATAATTTGTATATGAAGGTATCGCTCGTGTACGTTCATTGGCGAGCGACTTTTTGTAATAATGGTTTCATTCTTTTAAATTTTGAGGTTTGAACCTTCGTACTTTCATAGTGATATGAGTGTTTTACATTCAGTGATAGTCTGTTAAGTGTTGTGTACAAAAAATTATTTCTAGGATTACTGTAATCCTTTGTTTTTTATATATGTTTGCTGGTATCTGTTTTGTATAATCGTTATAATCACAGTGACAATTCAGACCTTTCCCCGTCACCTGAGTTAGGGAGATTCTTTATACATCGGCACCGCTCTTTCTTCCTTAAGGTAAGAATGCAACTGTAGCGGTTGGCCTCATCCTGAGGTATGTCTGGGTAATCACAGACTTAACATACCTGGCCATAGTACAACAGCGATTTATCTTCCTCATTAGTCATTACTTATCGCGTATTTGGGTAGCCAGAAATCGTGCGTTAGAAAACCTGTACTTTTATACTTTTTCGATATTTACCTACCTGTAGAGCATTTTTTTATTAATTTTCATCATTGTACCTATGGGTATCATTGTACTTTACCTCCTCTCGTAGAGCACCTTTTGTAATACTCCAACACCAAAGTACAATTTCATTTACACTTAAATCTACATTTCTTTCCTTTTGTTGGCTTATTTGTTGTTGGTCATTTAGTTTTAGTACTATTGTGTTTAGTATTGGTAGTAATTTCCTGAGATGTTGTTGCCATTATACACTTAAATTCAACTCCTGTTGGTATTTAGTATCAAACGTAAGTGTCTCCTCTGCGATCAAGGTTAACGGTGTGTGTTTTAATAACTACGCCAAGAAAGTCTCCCGCCCATCGGTAACCCTACACACGTTCCGCTGCCTTAATTTATTAGTATTCATTACCTATTTGGCATTAAATCAATGCGTTCACACGTTATCCAAACCAAATTTGTTCATAAATAACCATTTTGACATCACCTGGTGGTAATCTATGTTGTCGCGAAAACACTATAATGTTTACTATTAGATATTCATCTCATGCTTTCCGACATTTTCCAGCGAAATCGGCGAATCAGTTATGATTTTGCTATATCTTGATCAAAATCCACGTGGTCACTGAAAATGAAAAATGTCTATGTGGTATTAAAATGGATGTACGTACACAAAACTTCTACTTGATCGTTAAAAACTTATGTGTGAAAAAGTACAAATTGTAATACTTTTTGCAATGGATTTTCAGCACTGGTGCGGGTCGGAATACCACGATCGAAAAATAATTCATTGGTTACCTGTCCGTCAGATGGCGAAAACTGGAATTAAAAATAATCAAAACTGCGAGAAGAGATCACGTGTACATAAATAGATAAATAAATACACAAGCATTTCATTTCATATTTAAAACAAATTAATTAGTAGGTATCATAAAAAGTTAAAGAAAGAAATGGGTTCGTTAACACTACAACGTACTCTATTCAATTCAACATAAAGCCAATTTCAGTTGCATGTAGCAAACATAGCGACTGTAAGATACAACTTTTGAAAATTCTGCTTTATTTCGTAAAGGGAATAATAAATGTCAAAAAACTATTTCCCCTCACGATTTATAGCCAACAATTAACGCCTATAATGCACACCATCATACGGCGATGTGTGTACATCCAAGATTGAACATTCGCTATTACCATTATTCAGCCTAAAATCTACTAGGCTTGCTTCAGTTACTAAGTATCATCTCTATCGAGTACATTTTCTATGGTGTGAGGTGAATTGTGTTGTTTCAGTTAATATTCTTCTTTTCCAGATTGAAAAAAAAAACTCGTTCTAAGTGGTTTAGATTAATGTTATCTTCAGCCCATTATATATACAGGGTGTTTAAAAAAGAAGCGGAAATATTAAAGGGGGTGATTTCCCAGGTCATTTTATACAATAAAGTTCCTATAAACATAGGTCCGCAAACGCTTCGTTACCGATCTACAGCGTGTTGAAGTTTAATTTAAAAAAACAGTCAAAATTAGATTTTTCCAAAACGGCTTGAGATATAATGACATTTTATGCGTGTCAATAGCTGTGGGAGACGCATACTTTGCAATACAACACGATGTTTCAGTCGTACCATTGGCACGCGTATTGGCACGTCACAGGCTATTTTTCAATAAAAAAGTAGGATGCCGCTGATTTCTCTAAAAATAAAAAAATGTTTTTTTAATTCAATTGTGAAGAAAAAACCTCTCTTGACTTTTTATCGTACGACGTACCGTTTTTGGGCAAAAAAAACATTTTAGTGCATGTCCATTTATTACAGAAAAAAAGTTTTAAAAATCAAGGGTTTCATTCAAGGGCAAAAACAAATATTTCACCAAACCAAAAATTTTACCAACCACAAATTACAAAAACTGTTCAAAGTGACCACCTCGAGCTCGGATGCAAGAATCCAATCTTCTCCTCATTGACTGGCGAACTCTCTCAAAAACACCAGGATCTGTTTTAATTGAGTTGCACCCAGCAATGATTCGATTTCTTAAGTCTTCTACGTTTCCAATGGAGTAGCGTACACCATGGACTTCAAATGGCCCCACAGGAAAAAATCAAGGGGATTTAAGTCCGGGGATCGTGCAGGCCATAAGTGAGGTCCACCCCGGCCTATCCAACGATTTCCGTATGCTTTTGTTAAGAAACCACGAGCTAGTTGACTAAAGTGGGCTGGTGCGCCATCTTGCATATACCACATTGCATCTCTAATTGCTAATGGTACGTCCTCCAGAAATCCAGGTAGTGTGTTTTCCAAAAAGTTGCGATACACCTCTCCGGTAAGTCTCCCGGGTAGAAATACCGGTCCAATTAGGCAGTCACCCACAATCCCAACCCAAACGTTCAAAGAAAACTGATGTTGAGAACGATCTTCAACAATTTCATTTGGATTTTCTTCACACCATACATGGTTATTATGGAAATTCCGTATTGCATTTCTTGAAAAACTCGATTCATCGGTGAACAGAATCAACATCAGGAGTTGAGGTATTTGAACCATTTTATGCAAAAGCCATTGACAGAATGCAATGCGAGGAAGAAAATCAGCAGGAAGAAGTGCTTGAACGCGTTGTATATGGAATGGATACAACAAATTTTCCTTAAGAATGTGCCAAATGGTCCCATGACTTACATCCAAAGCGTCAGCAATTTTTCGAGTAGAAGTACCTCGATCTTCTTCAATCATGTCCAGCACATCCTCTTCCAGCTCTACCGTTCTTGCTGTCCTTGGCCTTCCTGCTCCTCCATTTCGTCTTAATGTGCCTGTTTCACAAAGACGCCGATGAATACATTCGAAAGTTTTTCTATCAGGAGCAATACGGCCCGGAGATCTTTCAGTATACAACCGCCTAGCTTCTAATGCATTCCCATCAGCAAATCCATAAATGTAGTGCATGTCGGTCATCTCGGCATTCGTATAGCGATTCATGATAAGGAACTTCCAACAAATTTGACACATACAAAATTATTAATCACGAGACTCATTCAGTATGTCAGTGAATAATACAGGAATGTTTAAAAATATTTTTGTACGCATGATAAATGGACATGCACTAAAATGTTTTTTTTGCTCAAAAACGGTACGTCGTACGATAAAAAGTCAAGAGAACTTTTTTCTTCACAATTGAACAAAGAATTCAAAAATATTTTTTATTTTTAGAGAAATCAGTGGCATCCTACTTTTTTCTTGAAAAATAGCCTGTGACGTGCCAATACGCACGCCAATGGAACGACTGAAACATCGTGTTGTATTGCAAAGTATGCGTCCCCCATAGCTATTGACATGCGTAAAATTTCATTATGATATCTCAAGCCGTTTTGGAAAAATCTACTTTTGACTGCTTTTTAAATTAAACTTCAACACGCTGTAGATCGGTAACGAAGCGTTTGCGGACCTACGTTTATAGGACTTTATTGTATAAAATGACCTGGGCAATCACTCCCTTTTAATATTGCCGAATCTTTTTTAAACACCCTGTATATATATATATATATATATATATATATATATATATATATATATATATATGTTAACGTATTTTCATACACTATTAACTGTGTACTGATGTGTAAGGTTTGACCCAAAACTAGAAATTTGTGGAGTCCAACTATAGCAAAATTGTTGTGGTCGTTCTTCTATTTAATTTTTGCAGACAAATGGGAAGTTCCAAAAAAATGATTAGTTGGGATATGGTCAGAGCGGTGTAATTCAAAACATCTGGGTCCCAGGGAAGTGATTGCGTGTAGCATGTCCATTCTTGAAAACATTACATTACTAATACCTAAAATATTATTAGTGCAATAATCTTCATAATCAAAATGAAACACCTTTTAAATGTTTTGATAAGAACATTACATGTAATGGTAGGCAACAAATAAAAACGTAGACTTATTTATTTTAGCAGATAGTCTAAACGACTATTAAGGGTTTAAATAGTATAGATCAGTCAATTTACACGTTCCTTGAAGGTCAATGTTGCATTTACGTTTCAACATTTTTTATACGTTAATTAGTGGGCGTATAATGTAAAGAGAAAGGAAGAATGCATTCAAGTTATTAGTTTGTATTCTCAAAGTGTTCATATACGTCCATATTTCTAGATGACTTGTTTAATAATAAAAATGATAAGAATATTTATATTATAAATCGTTTAACGGCAGCGATAATGATGTGGGTATAAAACATAATTTAAAATGCGCTGATTAAAAATCTCTAATGTAATATAAATAATTTGTATTTGATTTTAAGTGAAAAATTCAGATAGGTTTTGTATGTTAACTATATTATTTAAAAGCCAATACTAACTTCTTTACTATTTAATGTATTTTACGGTGTAGGTTATAAATGTCAATTAAAAACGAATTTCATATCTCTTTACAAAAATTACCCTATTGTTGGATCTCATAGTGTTGATAGCATTTTCATGTTGTTAATAACATCCATTATTACTTGTTTGAGAAAGGCCTTCAGGATTAACAGTAAACTCCACCCCTTCCTTCTGAAACATCTGTTTTTACAATTAGTGACATTATGTAACAAGAATTCACAATTGCTCTTGACATTAGTCCATTACAGTTACATTAAAATTATTAACCAAATTACTTCTGCATGCAGTAATCAATGTATTTGATTAGATAAAATTCCACATCTTATGTTCGCCATTGCTAAGCAATAAGATTTGACAAATATATTATTGAATGAACGTTTTCATTCAAGTTCAATGTTAGTTTGCTTTTGTTTATGTTTACCAGAAAAGTTATTTTAACACGAAAATACATACATACATACCTATATACAAACATATGTACATAGATATTACTAAATTATTTGGGTGAAGTTTAAAACATGCAATAAACAGAAACGCTTTCCACGGTGAATCAGTATCTTTTAAAATTATTGTAGTTAATGGTAAGGGACTGTACCCCATCGATATTGGTGTCAGAGTTCCACACTTTCTTTCTATACGACTTTAATATAACTCAGTTTTCATAATTATTGAATGCACCATGATAATATAATGTACTATACTTTTATATATCACGTTCATGCTATTGCTACGTGGTATACAGAAGTTGGATTCTATAGACATAATATCTTGCATACATTCCTTTTTGACAATCGTTGTTATTTGCAGTAGTTTTGGCCACCATGTGACTGTGGTGTGGGTAAACATTGAACTGGTAATCGCTTTAAATGACCCATTGGTCACTTTTGGTGTTAGTTCATAGTTTCTTTCCAGTAGTCTTCTACAGGCCTGAGATGTCTCTACGGCCTTCTTACACCAGTTATACCGAATGACAGTTACTCGTTACACTTCTAAATATTGGAACTTCATAATATTTATTTAAACTCTATGCTTATAACACAAACCCATTTCTTACAAAACCTTTGCACTCTACTAATCCAACTTTTATTTGTGGATCCACCTTCTTACAGTTTGTAACGTTTACACTTACATGCTTTATTTAGAGAATTTCGTATGACATCAGTACCTTTAGTTTTCATCACTCTTATTTTTACATTCCCGTGTGCTATACGAAGGTATTGCGATCATGGCAAAATACAACCTAGAGATTTTGACGGAACTTCTATGTGTGTCTATCTGTCGGCCCCCCCGTCCCCCCGCGCGTCAGTCAGTCCTCCCTCCCGTTCGCCCGCCCATCCGTCTGTCTGTCCATGTATTTTTCCGTGTGTGTGTGTGTGTGTGTGTGTGTGTGTGTGTGTGTGTGTGTGTGTGTGTGTGTGTGTGTGTGTGTGTGTGTGTGTGTGTGTGTGTGTGTGTGTGTGTGTGTGTGTGTGTGTGTGTGTGTGTGTGTGTGTGTGTGTGTGTGTGTGTGTGTGTGTGTGTGTGTTGTGCGTGTGCGTGTGCGTGTGCGTGTGCTGTGTGTCGTGTGCGTGTGCTGTGTGGTGTGCGTGTGCGTGTGCGTGTGCGTGTGCGTGTGCGTGTGCGTGTGCGTGTGCGTGTGGTGTGCTGTGTGCGTGTGCGTGTGCGTGTGCTGTGTGCGTGTGCGTGTGCGTGTGCGTGTGCGTGTGGGTGTGCGTGTGTGTGCGTGTGCGTGTGCGTGTGCGTGTGCGTGTTCGTGTGCGTGTGCGTGTGCGTGTGCGTGTGCGTGTACGTGTACGTGTGGGTGTGCGTGTGCATGAGCGTGTGCGTGTTTGTGGCGTGTGCGTGTGCGTGTGTGTGCGTGTGAGTGTGCGTGTGCGTGTGCGTGTGCGTGTGCGTGTGCGTGTGCGTGTGCGTGTGTCGTGTGTGTCGTGTGCGTGTGCGTGTGCGTGTGCGTGTGCGTGTGCGTGTGCGTGTGCGTGTGCGTGTGCGTGTGCGTGTGCGTGTGCGTGTGCGTGTGCGTGTGTCGTGTGCGTGTGCGTGTGCGTGTGCGTGTGCGTGTGCGTGTGCGTGTGCGTGTGCGTGTGCGTGTGCGTGTGCGTGTGCGTGTGCGTGTGTCGTGTGCGTGTGCGTGTGCGTGTGTGTCCGTGTCCGTGTCGTGTCGTGTCCGTGTCGTGTCGTGTCCGTGTCCGTGTCGTGTCGTGTCCGTGTCGTGTCCGTGTCGTGTCGTGTCCGTGTCCGTGTCCGTGTCCGTGTCCGTGTCCGTGTCCGTGTCCTTGTCCGTGTCCGTGTCCGTGTCCGTGTCCGTGTCCGTGCCCGTCTCCGTGTCGTGTCCGTTTCCGTGTCCGCGTCCGTGTCCGTGTGCCGTGTCGTGTGTCGTGTGTCGTGTGCTGTGTGCGTGTGCGTGTGCGTGTGCGTGTGCGTGTGCGTGTGCTGTGTGTCGTGTGCGTGTGCGTGTGCGTGTGCGTGTGCGTGTGCGTGTGCGTGTGCGCGTGTGTGCGTGTGCGTGTGCGTGTGCGTGTGCGTGTGCGTGTGCGTGTGCGTGTGCGTGTGCGTGTGCGTGTGCGTGTGCGTGTGCGTGTGCGTGTGCGTGTGCGTGTGCGTGTGCGTGTGCGTGTGTGTGTGTTTTTTAATTTAATAATCTTTATTTTCAGCATGCTCCATTACAGTACATAGTTGTAATACTACATGCATCTTAGAATTAATTAATTAACAAATAATATCTCAAGTTGTATCTTATACTAATTCTTATATAACTATTAATAATTGTTTAGAATAATACATATTTTTAAATAATAATACCTACGAAGACATAATTTATAATTCTTCAAAATTAATATTATTTATAAATATTAGAAATAATTGGAAATATTTACTTATTAATAAATTTCTATTCGTTGGCCAGACATCTCCTTTTAAAAGAATTTTATATTTTAAGTTATTCCTTGATTTATTTAATAATTTACAGTCATATATTAAATGATCAATTGATTGTTCCGATTGATTATCACAAACACATTTGGGATTATCAAGTATTTTGTATTTATGTAGGTAATTTCTTAATTTACCGTGTCCTGTAAATATCATTGTTTGTGTTGGGTTTATTCGAAATTTTAATTTCAGTCTTTCATATATTGATGGAAAAAACAACTTAGTTTCTGAACCTTTTTTTGTAATATTCCATAGATTTTGCCACTTTTGTAAACTTAAGTTTTGCAATTCTTTTTTAATTTCACTTTCTGGTATTTTGTCATAAATTATACTATTTTCACTAAAATTTGTTGCTTCTTTTGCCAAAATGTCTGCAAGTTCATTAAATTTGATATCTGAATGAGATTTTATCCATTTAAAATGAATGTTCCATCCTTCTTCTTCCATTTTGATAATTAGTTTTCTAATTTTATCAATAATATTATAATGTACATTCGAATTTTCCAAACATTTTATAGTTATCTCGCTATCTGTTGATATAAGAGCCGATTTTTCATTTTCAATTACATTCATGCTTTTAATTTTTAATAATGATTTTAATACAGCTAAACTTTCGGCCTGGTTATTTGAACAATTATTGTCTAATTTATAATTGTATGTGCAGAATAGTTCATTATTTTTGCAAATTACTACTGCGCAGCCAACCTTATTGTTTATTTTACTTCCATCCGTGTAGATGTCATAAACATGATTTGAATTTTCAAAATCGGTATTTATACTTGGTAATTTACCAGGATGTATCCAGTGTTTAATCGGGTGTGAAAATCATAATTATATTTGGTGTCGATAAAATTTTTATATTGTAAATATTTACTAATTCCTCTAATTTAATTATTATAGGAGTTATGCCAGATATCACACATGATGCTTCGTATGAAATAGTTCTATATCCTTTAGCTATTTTAATATTAATTAATCTTTGTACACTTTCTAATTTTTTAAAGTTCTTTTTCCTTTTTAAAGCACTGATCCAAATAGGAATACCATAGGATATCAATGGTAAAATAGCACCTTTATAAATTAATTTTAGCACTTCAGATTTTAATCCCCATTTAATTTTAGCCTATCTACTAATCATGTTTATTATTTTCTTACATTTTAAAGTTAAGTAAGAGACATGTTTATCAAATGTAAATTTTGAGTCGAGAAAAATTCATAAATATTTTAATTCTTGTACTTGTTCCAAATTTTTATTGTTTAAATATATATTTATTATTGCATTACGCGAAGATCTTTTCTTAGATATTAATAAAACCTTAGATTTTTTCTCATTAAACTCTGTAGAAATAATAATAAGATCGTCAGCAAACGCAATTACTTTAGTGTTTTTTCCAAATTTTAAACTCAACAAAGAATTATACAAAATAGTCCAGAAACCAGGTGCACAACAAGAGCCTTGTGGACAACCTTTGCTTATAGACTTTTCCTTACAAATATAATTTAGTTCCATTTTTGCTGTCCTATTTCTAAAATAATTCTTACTAAGGTTATACAAATTTTTGGGACAATTAAAATTTTTTAAACTGAATAAAATTGAAGGCCACCAAGCAGCGTCGAAGGCACCTTTAACATCCAAACTAGTTATAATGCTGTCTTTATTTTGAGATAGATTTTCTTGAATCTTTTGTTTTACAATCATAACTGCATCTACTGTGCTTGATTTAGGTTTGAATCCAAATTGGTTACTGTTTAATAAATTATTCGAATATAGATAATGCATAATTCTGTTTATCAATAACTTTTCTAAAATTTTTCCTCCAACATTTAACAAACTTATGGGCCTAAATTTTGAAATATCATCATCACTTTCTCTTCCAGGTTTGACGATAGGAATTATTATAGAACTTTTCCAAATAATAGGAAAAATTGCCCTTTTAAACATTCGTTATAAATAGATGAAATAAAATTTGAAACTTATAAAATAATTTTAGTAAAATATTACCAGATATACCATCTTCTCCTGGAGATTTGTTATTGTTTAATTTTTAATAATATTTTCAATTTCATTTTCGTGAATTCTATATCGTCGGGCGTATTTATTTCTATTGTCACTTTTTCTCTTATTTCTTTATGAATTGTATTATCAGATTCTGCATTATCTATTGGTATTAAACTTTCCAATAAATATTGAACTGTTTCCTTTAGATTTGTAGTAAAATATCCATCTTTTTTTCTTAATGTGCTTAAAACAGAACACTTGTGAGTTTTATTAGAAGCTAATTTATACACTATATTCCATGGATTATTTAAATTAGTAAAATTACAAATATCTTTCCATGATTTTATTTTTTGAAAATTTATTTCTTTTAAAAATTGTTTTTTGTGCATTAAATATATTTTCTTCCTTTCTTCTCTAAGTATCTCATTGTTTCTTGTTCTTTGAAATAGCCGTCTTAATGCGTTAACTTTTTTACGCATTATGGTTAAATCAATATTCCACCATGGTAAAGTTTTTGGAAATTTTCTATTTGTTTGTTTTGATGATTTAAAAGATTGTTTGCAAGTTAATATCATAGTGTTTTGGAACATTTCCATGAAGTTATTTAAATTAAAACAGTGTTTAACTTTATTAGATAATTCAAAATCTAATTTCTCTAAGTTACGGCAATCAAAAGTTGACATAAAATTTTTAGTAATATTGTCATAAAAAGCTTCATAATTTTCATTTAAAACTATAAATTTATTTCTTGAATAATTTATGTTTGATTCATAATCATTTATAAATTGTATATCAAAGTTTATCAAACAGTGGTCAGAACCACTTTCAATTTTATCACATGACCAATTTTTTAAAAAGGGATAAATTTTGTTATTAGTTATTGTTAAATCTATTTTACTCATACCTCTACTGTTCACAAAAGTAGGAATGTCATCCAAAGTGTTGATAATATTTAAATCATTTAATATTAGAAATTCTTCCAATTTTCTACCTCGAGAGTTTCTTATTACATCATTCCATAAGGTAGATCTTGAATTACTGTCTATACAAAAAAATACAACCAGATGGTCTAATAAACTTAATGATTTCTTCTAATTTAGATAAATCTTGTTCAATTTCTTTCTTGATATCAAAGTACATACTAACTACAAATAATTTTATGTTAAAGTACATAATTTCAATTACCACTGTATCCTCGTCAGAGAGTTGATTAATAATTATGGCATCAATAAACTTGTTATTTATTAATATAGCAGATCGTTTTTTTTCATTACCCACACTATAAACACTAATATTATTTGAAATTCCAGCAATTTTATTATTCAAAATGTAAGGTTCTTGTAAAAACGCTAAATCAACAGCTTCTTCCAAAATTAAGTTCATAATATTATTAGTAACATTTCTCGAATGATTTACATTAATTTGAAAACATGACAATTTTTTTTTATTGGTATGCTACTTACAACACTATTAATAGTATTACTTCTTGGTACAGCATTTTGTCTTCTTAACATTAATATGCTATTAATTGTTTGTACCTTTTGACATTTGATATGTAGCATGGACAACTTTTATCTAAGGAAGAATGCTTTATGTTATAATTTAAACTAGTGTTATATTTGTTTTGATTTATACAATTAATGCATTGTAACTCTTCATTAGAAGCACTGCAATCTTTAATTTTATGAGATCCACAACAAAGTGGACAAGTCAATTCACCTGTGCATATTTGTGCACTATGATTATATTTGCTGCAGTTAAAGCATCTTCTTATAGAAAAATAATCCTCTATGTAACATATATTCCAAATAATTTTTAATTTTCTATTTAAAAAAATTCTTCTTGTATCTGGACTAGTTTCTATTACTAAATTTCTATGTCTTTTTTTATCTTTAAAAATAAATTTTGGTGTAATATTTTCTAAATTCAAATTTAATTCGCCGTTTTGTGCAATAATTATATCATTAACATTTTCTAAATTAACGTCATCGGGTATATTATATATCACCATACGTGGATTAATTAGTTTAGGCGCATAAACTTCTAAATCATTGCAACATTTATCATTTATTGATTTTTTTAAGATGTCTACTTCTTCTTTAGTATCAGATTCTATTATAATTTTTCCATTTCTAGTAGCTTTAAATGAATTAATCCCAACTTTTATATCTACCGGATTTATTTTTCTTTTAATTATAGTTTTCATAGCTTCTGTGCTTTGCTTAGTTTTTGATTTAACAATAATTTTAAATTTTTGGCAATCTCCTTTTCTTGTATTATCTGTTACTACTTCTGCAAAAGATTTTTGTGTTATAGAACAACTTTCATTTGAATGATTTGAATTCAAAATTTGCTGTTCTAATTTTAAATTTTCATTTATCTTTTCATTTAAAGAGTTCACAATTTTATGGTAGGAACATCGCAACATGCTTACTGACTTCAAAATATCTTGTCGTAAATCACTACGCAAGTTACCACTCTTTTCGGTTACTTGAATTAAAGTTTGGAACGCAATTTGAAACGACTCGTCGACGTCAGACGACATACTTAATGCCGGTTCGAAATTATTAATAAATTTTTAAAAACTTTTCACTAATTTAAATGCACCAACTGTGAAACCTACTGAATATATTAACTTGAAAAATAATTACTTTACCAGTTTGATACAAAACTAATAAATACAGAACAATTATAATTGATGAAATGACATTGACAATTCGCGCGCGCGCGCGCGTGCGTGTGCGTGTGCGTGTGCGTGTGCGTGTGCGTGTGCGTGTGCGTGTGCGTGTGCGTGTGCGTGTGCGTGTGCGTGTGCGTGTGCGTGTGCGTGCGCGTGGCGTGGCGTGGCGTGCGTGGTGCGTGTGCGTGTGCGTGTGCGTGTGCGTGTACGTGTGCGTGTGCGTGTGCGTGTGCTTGTGCGTGTGCGTGTCGTGTGCGTGTGCGTGTGCGTGTTCGTGTGCGTGTGCGTGTGCGTGTGCGTGTGCGTGTGCGTGTGCGTGTGCGTGTGCGTGTGCGTGTGCGTGTGCGTGTGCGTGTGCGTGTGCGTGTGCGTGTGCGTGTGCGGTGCGTGTGGTGTGGCGTGTGCGTGTGCGTGTGCGTGTGCGTGTGCGTGTGCGTGTGCGTGTGCGTGTGCGTGTGCGTGTGCGTGTGCGTGTGCGTTTGCGTGTGCGTGTGCGTGTGCGTGTGCGTGTGCGTGTGCGTGTGCGTGTGGGTGTGGGTGTGGGTGTGGGTGTGGGTGTGGGTGTGGGTGTGGGTGTGGGTGTGGGTGTGGGCGTGGGCGTGGGCGTGGGTGTGGGTGTGGGCGTGGGCGTGGGCGTGCGCGTGCGCGTGCGCGTGCGCGTGCGCGTGCGTGTGCGTGTGCGTGTGCGTGCGCGTGCGCGTGCGCGTGCGCGTGCGCGTGCGCATGCGCGTGCGAGTGCGAGTGCGAGTGCGTGTGCGTGTACGGGTGCGTGTACGTGTGCGTGTGTGTGCATGCCCGTGTGCGTGTGCGTGCGCGTGCGCGTGCGCGTGTGCGTGTGCGTGTGCGTGTACATTTGAGGGTGCGCGTGCGCGTGTTCGTGCGTGCATGATAGTAAAATCGTAGATCCCTAGCAACTTTTGAGACATGTAGGATTACCCGAACTACCTGTTAACCTATATAGGCACTAAAAATAGTATTTAAATAAAAAATATTCTTATATAAATTGTGACTTTTAACTAAGATTTTCGGCTAGTATGCTACAGAATTAATATAAATTGCAAAACATGTATGTATACATAGTTTCATAGTTAAACTAAAAATGGAGAAAAATGGTAAAAATTAAAAATGTGCAACACTTTAATATTCCAACAATAAACGATAAACATAAATGGAGCTATTGATCAATCGGTTAAATTATCGGACTGGTAATGCAAGCGATGAGACTTCTATCCCACAACGGGGAAATTTCTTTTTTTTTTTGTTAAAATTGTTTTTAAATTTTATTTTAATATGCATATACACTTTAAAATGGCGTACATAGTCAAAACGTTACGCAAGCTTTAAACTTTGGTAACTACTTATCAATATATTTTGACTTTTTATTTCAAATACAAGGCATGACTGAAAAAAGTGAAAATACTCAAGAAATGTATTGCAATTTTTGTTTTAGAAACGAATAAAAATGTTGAACGACACGTAAAACTAAAAAAATTTCAAGTTTCATTTGTGCATTGTACGTAGAGCTTTATTAGGTAATTATGTAAATCCGCTAGTACTTTTAGGGTATATATGTATGTATATGGGAATGTTGAGTGGAAATACTCCAGATTTTTCAATGATGCAACAATATTCAGCAACTATTTCCATTTTAAGTAGGTATAGGTTTGACTTTATTATCACCCGTTATACTCAACAAATCATACCAAAGTAATATTTTTTACAGTTTGAGCAAGGAATGAAAAATTACTCGATAATTAAGTGCATAAGTACACTTGGATTGTTTGTTGGAGATCGATATTGACAACGTTTAGCGCAACAGAGGAAATCAAACAAATTATGATACTTCTAATCAAGCTATTTCACATTTTGTAATACATATTACCAATATTTCAAATTTTAAAAACCAGTAGGCCCATTTTAGATGGTTTATACAGAACTATTACTTTTTTGTGTTTAAATTGTTACCAGAAAAATTAAAATGATTGACCTAAAAACAATTTTGCACATGAATGTACAAAGGAATGAGTTATGGTAATTACATTGAACTGAAAGCCTACAATTGAATGTGAATAATGTGTTTTAGTATAAATGATAAAGAAAGTTGCTAGTTTATAATTTTATAAAAGATAAAAATCAGGGAAGGTAAGTATTAAGTCCTTCCTCTAAGTAGGCTAACGGTGTCTATATTATGATTCAATATTTTTCATTCTTGTTGAAACATCAGTTACTGCTTTATCATGTATCATTCATTACACATAAATAGATATTTTCTTAGTAAAGTAATGTTTAAGTCCAAATCAACGTTAAAAAATAGTATTTAATAGGAAGAGATTTTTTACTAGACCTAAGACATGTTATTTCTGTCATCGTCGATAGGTACAAGATTAATTAAAAACTATTTACGAACTCTCTCACACTTCTATTTCAACACGAATTAGTTCACTTTTGTTAGTGTTTGTTCACAATTAATTTGCGAATCCTATTAAAGTGATATTACAATAATAACTTAATTAGACAATAAGCAGGTGCAAGCAATTAAAATTTTTTTCTGAATTACAACCTTCCGGTAAAATAATTCTGCCATTACTGAATATGTATGTAATTAAGGAGTTAACCATATACAATTTTGTAATGCATTTCCAGTAGTAAGCAACTCCATTTCACTAATTTAAATTAAGGTAAAATAGTTTAATTAAGATCACGTTCCTTTTTTTTTCTCTTTTTGTAATTATTTTGTTGTATACTACACCAACTACTATTGTAAAATAAAGTTTTTCTATAAGGAATCACTATCTACATCGAAATAAACATTTATAATCTACAATAACAGCACTGTGGAAACATGCAAAAAGGGCATAAGTCTGTATACACCCAAATGCATTTTTTTATGGAGATAGCTTACGTATCGCCTCAAGAACCTGCAGTCTTAAAGGCATAAGTCTATCTATCATATTATAGTATATTAAAACATTAGTTTATAATGTAAGCGATTATGATACGAGTGATTGTTATAACACGAACGAAGTGAGCTATAAGAATTTAAGCGGAAGATAAGCTGATACTGCATCACGAAGAAGCTGATTTGGAATACAGAACAAAGAAGTATGACAAAGAACTTTCAAAAACACGCGAAGATATAAGAATTTTTACCTTTGACTTGCAGCGGGTATTGCCTACACAATTATTAACATCAGGTGAATTTTTTTATAAGCGACAGCCGAGTGTATATAATGTTACAATACACGACTGTACAACAGATAAATCAGTGCATTATGTGTGGCATGAGGCAATAGGCAAGAGAGGCTCGATAGAAATAGCCTCGTGTCTGTACAAGACATTATTGGGTGTGCCCCAAGAAATAAAGCATGTTGTATTCTATTCGGACACTTGTGGGGGGGGGGGGAGCAAAATAAAAATTCCAACTTGATATCGATGTTCACATATGTTCTCAATAGCCACCCTACGCATGGACCATTCACTTATTGAAAGAAAAAGTTAGAGAAGCCCATTTCCAATATATCATCCTAGCGATTGGAACCAGCTTGTCAGAATTGCGGACAAGAAAAATTTTAAGGTCGTTGTAATGGAACAAGCCGAAATATTAGATTTCTCTGATCTCTTTAAAAAATACTTGTAGAAAAAAGAAGACAGATTTAAATAAGAATAATTTTAGAAATATTAAGTGGCTCAATTTTTACAAAGACTTTTGGCATTTTTCAATATAAAAACACTCTGAAAATTGATGAAGAACTTCAAGTAATGAGCTTCCAGAAAAAAAGTAATGTTCTTATTAGTAAGAACGCTTTAATACCAATTTCAGCACTGAAGAAAAAAAATTTATTATCTCTCCTTAGCCAAGTCAATGCAGATGTAAGAGACTTCTATACCAATCTGCCAACTGAAGAACACTTGGCTGATTTTGACCCTGATTTAGATCGTTTAGAAGGGAAGGAAGAAATCGAATAAAAATTTTCTTATTGGTTTGTATTTTCGAATTTCGTTTTTTGTATTTTTGAAAGAATCTTCATTATTTTCTAATTACTTTGTTCAATATTTTGCAATACATACCGTTCCATATTATTATTATTATTATACTGCGTTATTATTATTTACATTAAACAGCTTGTTGAACATATTCATTAAACAATTTTAGTTTTGTTTTCTAATAATAATATTATTGTCTTTATGTCACTTCAGTGCATCACAATGAACGTAAAAGTAAACAAAAATTGTTTGCGCAAAAGCAGTAAGTTTATATAAACCTCTTTGGCCAAATCTAAATACCATTTTACTCTGCACTAAAGACATGTCAATTTTATTTTTGTAATATCTCCCTTTTATGAGGGATATACCAATTATTCACAAAATAGTTATACTTATAGTGCCTTTAGAAATCATATAAAATAATATTAAAGCGTAAAAATCACATACAAAATCATTAAAACGCAAAATTGTTGTTTCCCAAAAACTAACATTTTTAACTTATGCTTTTGCATGTGTCCACAGAGTTATTTTAGCAACTGCTGATACATGTTAATGTCAGAACTGCAATTATTTTCCGGTCTAGGACAAGTGGCCGCCGCCAACTGGCCGCTGCCAACTGGCCGCTGTCGACTGGCCGCGAGACAAGTGGCTGCCGGGACAACTGGCCGCCGGAACAACTGGCCGCAGCCGCGCCGGTACCAATTGACTTCCAATACTTGCAAAGGGGTAATTTTATTTATTGAAAAGAAAGAAACAGACAGTGAAGTAATAACTCTAATAAAATATTTACAAAGTGCATAAATCTACAATATTTACATAATATGCAATTTAACAATTAACGCATGTATGTATATCACATCTAAATAATATAAGTTTTTTAATTTATACTAATTTATCTAAGGTTTTATTTTATAACGATTAACGGAACATTTTCACAAATAAGTAGTTTAGGCGATCGGTATGCCGTTATTGTAGAATGTTAATGGCATGTTTATAGCCGTTCACTAATTGCTAAAGGACAAAGAACAATTAGTTTTACCCCTAAACTCATTTATCATATGCTTAAAGTGTTCTATTAATACAACTATTATTATTATTATTATTATTATTATATGTGCAATTATAAGTATACTTTAAAATAACAAGACTACGTTTTTTAGAAGTATTCGCTAGTATATTATTAATAAACTTTTAGTTGTAGCGGCCGACGCCGGCGGCCAGTTGTCCGGGCGGCCAGTCGGCAGCGGCCAGTTGGCAGCGGCCAGTTGGCGGCGGCCACTTGTCCCATTCCGTTATTTTCTTTTGTAATCGTTACTTTTAATACATAAAGAGAAAAGTGGTATATAACTAAATATATAAACTTTGTTGCTTATGTATTTAATTTGACATTTGTCAACAAATATTTCAAAATTTAATTTTTTTCTAATTTTATGTAAACGATTACAAAAAAATTTGTTCGCAACGTGCGCGCTGTCACCTTTTTGGTGCTCGGCCTTATATTTTATCTTTCGGCTACGCCTCGGGTAAACAAGAACGGCCTCACAAAAAATGTGTATACAGCGCACTAGTTGCGAAAACTACTATTTTAGAAAACTAATCGTTTCTCATTACTCTATTATTTAATAGTTTAATAATTAAACAAAGTTGGACCAGGGGCGGATAGGTAGCATGGATGCGGCCCGGGAAATATATTACAAAGCGGCCCTCAAGTGTTTTAGTATTTTGTAATTAAATGCGTTCGTAGCGTAATTTATAAACAAATATTTACAACTGCTGAAAACAAATATGCAATTTATTATTATAAAAAACTTAAGCGTTTTATGACAATGAACTACAATTACGTCAATTACAGTAACAGCAAGTTCTTGAGAACTTTACTTTTTATGGAGACTGTATCTATTATTTCGTCGTCGTCTAAATTTGCCAACAACTGTTTTTCAGTTGACATTAGCATAAATGTTTCTAGGTGTTCCTGAATCAATGTACTACGTAAATGGTTTTAATAAATTTTAATTTAGAAAAAGACCGTTCACAAGATACTTGTGTTACCGATAAACTTAAAATTAATTTATATGTTAAAAATAGAAATGGATATGCATTACAATACATATTGTATTTTAGAAGAACATGATAACAACACTTAATACAATTTTACATCTACAGTATGGTAATGATTGTGTTTTATCAAATTCCTCGTCATTGTTGTCATCATCATAACCACTAGAATAATCTAAAACATATTCGTCTTTTAAAGATTTTTAGATTATCCCACTTTCTTATAAAGTCTAATAATTCATCTTGAAGTGCACACTGTGTTATTTCAGGATTATAATGTTTTAAATTTTTGATAAATCCAGTAACGAGTTTTCTGGAAGATTACCGACTTTTGTTATTTCCTCAAAGTTTTTAGGATCTAGACAAGAAAAATCTGCGTTAACAGATATATTTTTTTCAAATATAGATGTAATCTTTTCAATGACACAATCTATTATCCTATAATATACATCAATCTTAAATTTGTTTCATCCATGACCCAAAGTTGCATCATCTCCTTCATAGCTATGCATTTTTTCTTTTTTCTCAGCCGTACTTCAGCTAGATCAGTCGCGACCTGAATATCAAAATCTTCTGAAATTCTCTCAAGTTGGTTATTAATAAATTTTACCAACATTTCTGTTTTATTTTTTATTTCTTGAAAATCCCTTTGAATGTCCTTTAAACTATCCAATGTATCATTTACCATACGAGAAACTTGTAATGTATCTAAGCTAGAAGATTGTAAATATTTGGATAACGGTGAAGTAATTTCAAAATTCGTAAAAAATTTTTGCTGTCAAAAGAGTTTCATATTTTGATAACTTCTCTATCAAACCTGTAGCTTTATATCTAGTTTCGGGTGCTGCTTTTTCAAGTTTTCTTATCTTGTTTAATGTCACTACTAACTCTATGAACAAACCATTGTTATCACTAGCATAACTACCGAATATTTTTTAATAAAGCATCCTTTGACCACCATCTTGTTTCACCGATTGAATGTAACTTTTATTTGGACACACCTCAATCCAACAATCCAAATCCTTTAAGAACACTGCGCACTCATTCTACAATCCAAATAAATTAACAGATTCAATCATAGATTTAGTTGTGTCTGTGATTACTAAATTTAAAATATGTGCATAACACCACAAATGTATATTAACTGGACATAATTCATCTAGTTTTCTTGAGAATTCATTATATTCGCCCTGCATATTTGACGCACCATCCGTTGAACTTCCAACGCATTTTCTTATATCTATGTCTAAATTTTCTAATACTTCGCACATCATAGCTGAAAAAGCTTGTCCTGTTGTTGACACACACTTTGTAACACTAATAAGACGTTCGTACACCTGATCTGTCACATATCTAATTATTATGGAGCACTGATCTGCTACAGAAATATCTTGAGTCGTATCAATTTGAATTGAAAACATAGTAGCTTTATTAACTTCTGCAGAAATTTTCTTCTTAATTAATTTACTTATAGAAATTAAAATATAATTAGTAGTTGTTTTGACAAAAACGTTATCGAGCCACCACCTTGTTTAGAACCCTTCTCGTGAAGTGCTGAACTTTTTTATTACTTCATCTAGATGAACATTTAGAATTGGATCATATTTGGCTAACAATATGATCATTTCCAAAATTTACCATGGTCCAATTCTGTATGTTTCAGTGAATACGCTGCTTCATTTTCTTTCCTCTATAGCTTAATCCCTTTTCCTATTAATTTTATTATATCGATAATTCTTTTCAGTACATTTCTTCGCTTCTCAATTTGTTCTTTCCTACTTTCTGTGTAGCCAAATAAAACTAACTTGTCAATACTTTTTCCTTCCATAGCCGTTACATGAGCATCCACATATTTGATGAATTTTGCTACTTTCGTGTTCTTTAATTCTATCATAAATATGTTTCCAATCTCTTGCACCATTCCTGAATGAATTATCGTGCCAAACAAATACTACAGAATAAAGCGTCATATTTTTTAAAATACATAAGCCAAACACGTTGCACATTATCCGGTCTATAATAAGCTTTTCTGGCGGTAAATGGTATACTAGTAGTTGGTTGTTGAGGATGAAACTTAAAAAATTCGGTTTGGTTGTTGATATTTGGGGGCGCGAAAAAGTTGAGATTGACCTGACTTGTATTGTAGACGAAACTTCAAGTGGTTGTTTAACTGTTTCCGTAGTGGTTGTTGTATGGTCTTCTTCAATTGTTCCTTTTATTTCCAATGGAATTAAAATAGATGTTTTCTGAGCACAATTAGCAGGAGAAATATCTGTTGTTTCTTCTTGCACTTTCAATGTATCTGAGGTTTTAGATTTGAACATGGTAGATAATTTCATACACTTACTAGCTTCGATTTTCATTTGTTTGTGTTTTTTTATTCTAGCCTTTTCGGCACCACCTTTCGCTTTACGTTTATTAATATCCATGTTTTGTATAATAAATTAATTGCCATTACTATGTACACAAGTCACAATTTGAAATTTGAAAATAAAAAATGCATATACTCGTGGGTTATGATTATCACTTTTACAATCCGACACTATACTAAACAGCTAAACACTAGAACTCGCTAAATAAGACTACCTACTGAATTTAAATAAACTAAACGCATTCTTAAATGTAAAAGTATAACTACAGTACCCAATAATTTTTAATCCTGTATTTGCCACGAATGTCACGATCAGGTGGTTCCGCATTTTCTTTCAGAGAAGTACAGTAAATTATTTTATTATCTTATCTTCGTACAAATTTCGGTGTCACTGACACATTTTTCTACCACTTAATCTTTCCAAGAAGGATAGGCATGGAATGTTTAACACCGTATATTGTAAACTTAAAATATTACCAATTGTGAATTGTGATAATAAGCAAATTGAATTATAAATAATATCAGTGCCGTATTAACCATGGCGCCTGGCGGCATAAGCGGCTGCGGCCTCATATTTTCAATTTAATTGAAAAAATTTAAATTACCCAAATAACCACATTATCACACAGTTGTTGACAATTCAAACAGCATTTAAAATAAATTTACACATAAATGGAGATTTTTCTAGTAATTGGTCAATTGTCTTCCCAGATTTCAACGGTTGCCGGTTTATGTACCTACTTCCAGCATACCACAATAAACAATAATGTGTCAGCATTTAGGGACATATATTTATGATCCACAACACTTCTACTTTAAAAATGAAATTTTAAATAATGCAAAATGTACATTTGGTGTTTTTCGTTTAATCCAAAACAAATTATTACATTTACCCAGAAATCGTAAAAATATATATTTATTAGGGTATTTAAGTGACGTACAATAAACTTTGTTCATGTTTCTACATTTAAGTGGTTATTACTTTAGTGCCAGATGCTTATTTACCAAGAGGTCCAAGGGATGCAAAATTATATATCATTTTTCCATTATTATTTATTCGTAATTATGGTAGAAAGAAATCTTAAAACTCATTTGTTATCTGGGCCCCCCTCCCAGACTAAATCCTGACTACGCCACTGTCCATTCTGATTCTTATCAAAATTTGAAAACTTTCGGAAGATTTGTTATTACTAACCCGTTCGAATAGGATGGATGCATTATTGGTTAAAATTTCATATATTTTGAGTTAAAAATAATGAAGTCACATTACCTCAAAGTCTCCGTATATAAAATATGTATGTGCAAAAAAGTCCTTCTTTTGATTTCTTTATAAATAACTGCCGAAGAGGTTTACTTACAATTTTCATTTTTAATGACCGTTGGTAGATGTGTACAAGGTACATTCATGCCAAATATCAAAACAATCAAACGCCAAATAAAAAATTATAACATTCTAAACTCAGGTGTCTTGCTTTTTGTAACCGATACCGATAGTTAGATAGTAAGTGGTTGCTTGACAAAAATAATAGCTAAAACTATATGCTTTCGGCGTTGAATGATATTTTTTACTCAATACTTTCGGTTTTAACAATTCCAAAAATTTATGTAGTACTAGGTTAGGTACAGGCATGTATAGAAAATTTATCCGTTTATTCCTTTTTGAAATAACAAGTTATTAATTTTCCTTGTATCTGTATCCATAATGCATTCTTAGAAATTCTCTTTTGTAGGTATTGTTCTCTTATTCTCTAAAAGCAGTAAAAGCTAAATAGTATACCTGATCTTAAGTATTATCGCAGACAACTGATTTAATGTACCAATCACAATAAGCTTTATACTTACTAACAATTGCTTTTATTATCTTTTAGTAAAATTCATGTTTTCTTCAATATTAATTTAATATGAATCTACCAACCGCGGCCCGCCGGATTTTCCGTAGCCCGCCGGTCCTATCCGCCCCTGAGTTGGACACGCCGGTATCAGTTAATTTCTATTTATCAATACATTTGTGCATGCAAAATTTTACTAAATAAACAGCAATATTAATATTTATATTAATAATATTAATAAGTAATAACAGAAGTGACGATGTAATAACCATAATTTTTTCGAGCTGAGATAACGAATGGGTTTTACCTCACCAATGATTACGAGTGATTGCACGTTATAAACAATTGGTACCCAAAAAGATTAGTTATGCCCTTGTTTATATTGAATACTTTGCTTATGACAACTTAATCTTTACGTCATTACCATAACATTTTAGCGGTAAATATACAGAACAGCAAAACACGTCGGTCCACCCGTGGCCAGTACCTAGATAGATCGGTGAACGCCAAAATGAGCACTCTGTGGAAATACTTGAAAAGAATGAGTCCTACAACGATATGACGTTATGGTACTAATTTTTTATATTCTCAGTTGTGGGTATTGATTCCCTGAAAGGAAACCACTCACTACCTCTCTTCTCTTCCATAGACTGTTAAGTAGGTTATTCCGGAAAACTGCATATTAATAAGCTAAAAAGCCAAATTACACGAGAACGAACATTTTTCATACAGGAAATGTGTCATACTACAAATTTATCAAAATGCACTGTCCCATCCGTTAATTCTAAACTTATGTAAATTAAGCTGTACACAGCTACACCATAGTAAACCAAATAAACACTTTCTCACAACCAACAAACTTTGTGTAAAAGTATTTTGCAGTATTAGGTTCGTTGCTTATTATTTTGCATCGTCTCTATACAAAAAAAATTGTTTAATATATCTTATGAATGCTACGCTACTGATAGCTGAACGTAACGAATAATGTCGTTTATGATGTTTGAACATGTATATATAAATTATATATATATATATATATATATATATATATATATATTATTGTATATATATATATATATATATATATATATATATATATATATATATATATATATATATACAGGTGTTACTTAAGTGTATGGTATGTACTTATTTTAAGGGGTGATTCCTGAGGCGATTTCGAGCCGGAAAGTTCATATGAATGTATGTCCTCAGAAGCTTCGTTATCGATCTACAGACTGTAGAAGTTGTTGTGTTTTTTCGGTTTTTTCCAAATTTTTCGAAAACCCTTCTAGATATTTATTACATTGAAATTTTACATATTGTATAAGGGCATGAAGGCCCTTATTTCAACTGAAAAGTTCATTTTTAATTTAACCAGTGGCGTAGATACAGCAAGGTCATGACATAAATTCCACAAAAAAAATGTGTTACGCCACTGTTTTATATGACGCGTTTACACGATATTCATCAGAAATCAATTCCGAACAAAAAAGGTCTCCATACATTTTCACGTAAAACTCACCGTTTAGGAAAAAATAATTAAAAAGTGTCGCGTCGTTATAACGTGCATTTATTCCTAACATAGAAACTATTTACAGAAACTGAACAATAAAGGAAAAAACTTTTGTGCAGTCATTCATAAAAAATGTTGAAAATGTCCACCATCCGCTTCTATACAGGCTTCTGCTCTTCTCCTCGTTGAACGACGCACTCTTTCAAAAATTCCCGGTGTGTTCTGTATGGTTGCACAGCCCTCAATTATTCTATTGCGTAAGTCTTCCAACGTCTGAACTGGTGTATTATAAACTAGAGTTTTAAGATGCCCCCAGAAATAAAAGTCTAAGCTGTTCAGATCAGGCGATCTCGGTGGCCAGAACTGAGGTCCCTCACGACCTATCCATCGATTTGGGTAAACTGAATTCAAATATCCACGCACCAAAATGCTGAAGTGGGCCGGGGCACCGTCGTGCATGAACCACATCTGCTGACGTACTAGAAGAGGGACATTTTCTAGTAATTCAGGCAAATTATTTTGAAGAAACGCACGATAGGTATCGCCGTCAAGGCGCCTTGGAAGAAAGAATGGTCCAACTAAAAAATCTCCAATAACACCAACCCACACGTTGAATGAAAATTGCTGCTGAAATTTTGATTCTACTATAGCATGAGGGTTCTCTTCGCTCCATAAATGAGCATTACGAATATCACTGACATGACAGGATTATTAACGAAATACATAGCGATGTTTCCTTATCAACGGACAGAGCTCACTTGTGTTTTTGTGACATATCTTTATCTTGTAAATAAACTGCACGTTATAACGACACGACACTTTTTTAATTATTTTTTCCTAAACGGTGAGTTTTACGTGAAAATGTATGGAGACCTTTTTTGTTCGGAATTGATTTCTGATGAATATCGTGTAAACGCGTCATATAAAACAGTGGCGTAACACATTTTTTTTGTGGAATTTATGTCATGACCTAGCTGTATCTACGCCACTGGTTAAATTAAAAAATGAACTTTTCAGTTGAAATAAGGGCCTTCATGCCCTTATACAATATGTAAAATTTCAATGTAATATCTAGAAGGGTTTTCGAAAAATTTGGAAAAAACCGAAAAAACACAACAACTTAAACAGACTGTAGATCGATAACGAAGTTTCTGAGGACATACATTCATATGAACTTTCCGGCTCGAAATCGCCTCAGGAATCACCCCTTAAAATAATATATTATACACTATATATATATATATATATATATATATATATATATATATATATATATATATAAAACTATTTACGGTTAGATTATTTCTTTTTAAATATAAAGTTAAATAAATGAGAAGAAAATGTACTCACAGCACTGGAATAAAAACTGCTAATTAACTCTACAGATTAAAATGTTTGAGTATAAAATGTAGTAATAGATCCATTTAATTTAAAGGCCAGTCTGTGCCTCGGTATCGAACGTAAGCCCCTACTCGTGTAAGAGCCTTTGTGATTTTTATTACAAATCTCTTAATTCCAAAAAAAGAACTTAGCGTTTTTACACTCTTTGTTCCGGCATCGTGATCTTTGCCGCTTCGGAGTTAGATCTGTCACTGCTTGCATACAAATAATACGAAGAAGCGGTCATCAGTAGAGGAGCCACAGCAGGATAGACGCCTGGTAAAGCAATAGGTATCAGTTTAATCAAAATATTGTTTTAATTAGCTTTAATTTATTGTTTTATTTTAACACTTGTTTTCCCCATTTTTCTATTTGGGTCTCTGATTTCCAAGTCTTTATTCCTCGGGGTGTGAGACTGCACCTCGGCGGAGACCCGGCCTTTCGTTAAAACAATTTGTTTCTTTACTCTTTTTTCAAAACCCTATTAACAACAACCGCGATGGTTAAGCATGGTTGCCACCGTGCTACCGCAACGATTGTATCCCCAACTCCCGATGCCGCCCGTCCACCTACACCTACACTCACAATACACATACGCATACACCCTAGCCTCGCCACCACCATCCTCACGTACACGCTCCCAATCAAACTCCTCGTCCATTTCTACCTCATCAACACACTCCTACATCTCAACACGCTCCACCGCCTCCACAAAACCACACAAACCCGCACACACACAAACCCGCACACTCACACAAACCCGCACAAGCACACAAACCCGCCTTCTTACCCACACCTACACAGCCACCTGTACCTGCCGTGATTTCTACACCTGCCCTCTCTAATCCTAATCCCCACCGCTCTCAATCCTATAGGTATTGCATCCGCAATATCCCGAAATACATAACCACACAGAAATCTCTTTACAATTCCATTAAATCCCTCAACCTTCCCTGGTTAAACTTAACGTTTAACCATGATCACACCTATATCCTAGAGACCTCCTCTCCCTTGCCGAATGGTGCACGGCTCAGGCTGCGGGACCATTTCGGCAATCCCAGCGTCACCCTTACCCAATTATACGGTCCCTGTCCCTACAACACCACTCCTAGAGCGCCCTCCTTTCCTGCGTGATTCGTCACGTAGATAAGAACATCCCAGAACCCGAGATCCTTGGTGCGATCGATCTTTCATACGCGAGGAAGGCCGTTCGCATCACTGCTAAGGCGACCAACATCCCTTCATCCCTTATCGGTATTATAACCTCATTCCAAACCACCCTTGAATACCTTCTCGCACGCGGTATCATCATGTTCGGACGACACGACGGTTGCGAATCCTCTCTTACCCCTCAACCTCTCCCTAAGTATTGCTCCACTTTCACGCAGGTGGGGCATACCGCTGAGGAGTGTCCCACCCGCCCTATCCGATGTCGCAACTGTGGCGAAAGCCACAGATCCTCCTTCTGTAAATCCTCGACTAACCCAAGGTGTAACAACTGCGGGGAAGCTCACCCTACCTTTTCCTTCAAGCGCCGGAAGCGGCGGGAACCTCCCAGATCTCCATCGAAGATGGCTTGCCTCGAACCTATCCGGTCTTACGAAGAGTCCGACTCGGAACACACAGCCCACCTTAAACCTTCTCCCGACACCGAATCCCTATCCATCAAAGACTTCCTTCAAATCCTCACCTACTCTCTCTTCCATATGTTACCCGACCGGCGAGATAGGGTTGTCCGCACCCTAGACTCGCTATCCCGAAGCTTCTTCCAACGGAGGATCAACATCTGAGTATCCGGTACGCGGATGAAGGTCGCCGTAATCTGCCAACCCAATCCTCAACGGATATCCTAGCATGGACAGTTAATGCCAGGGGCGTTCGTCGGAAACGCCCCTCACTTAAACACTTTTTACAAACACACAATATACACATCCTTTCCATCACGGAAACAAATCTCACACCCAGATGCACTTTTAACTTCTACACGTTTCACACCTATGTAAACAATAGTAAACACGGAACCGCCTTCTTAATTAAAAATTGCTTCCCATCCACTCCTTTTCATCTTCCTGTGCACCTACAGCATCTCGAATGCGTTGCTGTGACGGTGCACTTTCCCACTCCTATAGTATTTATTTCATACTACAACCCGCCCGGCCACAACACCCTATCCTAGGTGATTTCGATACCCACCACATCCAATTCGGTGATACCGCAACAAATGGCAACGGGAACAGGCATCCCCCGCTCTGTTGCAGTTGCCGCTCTTGCGAATCGCCAACATACAGCCAACATATTTCGAATTCTTATGTGCCTCAATAGTAGATCACATAATTTCCGAATCCATAGCTCACTATTTCGATCCTGAGTGCTTCCTAGGCTTCACGATCACATCAGGTCACATACCACTACTAGTCAAAACTTCATTTTGTCCAGCTCCCCCTACACCTCCTCAATACAGTCATTAAAGATTTTTCAAAAGCAGACTGGAATGTGTCCTCCAAACACATCTCCTCCAACCTTCACCCAATCTTCAAACGACCCAAGATGCCGAGAGAGCCATTAGGGACCTAACTTCCGTAATTACGGAAGCGGTCGATACCTCTGAAGCACTAAAAAACATCGACACTTCCCGCAAACAGCTCCCACAACACATTGTGAACTGGATCAAAGAGAAAAGACGAATCTATCGTCAATTCTTGCAATCCGGGGAACTGGCTATCAAGACCGAATACAATCGCCTTAACGCCTTAATCAGGCGAGAAGCCAACAAACACGCCGAAGAGTCCTGGACAAAATCCACGTCCCATCTAGATTATAGAAATAGTAAACTCTTCTGGCAACAGTTCGATATACTGACCAGAAGGAAAGTCAACCTTAAATCACACCTAACCGACCTACAGGGCAACCTAATCTCCTCCTACCAAGGAATGAAGAATTCTGCAACCTTAACCTTCCTGAAATTAAACTCGATAACGAGAACACTTTTATGCCCCCATTACCCCCGACCAATTCCACACATATTTAAAAAGGGAAAAATTCTGCCCCAGGTCATGACGGCCTAAATCGAAAAATCCTCCGTCATTTACCCGAACAAGCCCTTCAATTACTCTGCCACTTCCCGACGGACTGGAAATCGGCCTCCACCGTCATGATACCCAAACCCACGCTGACCTAACCTCACCCTCCTCCTATAGACCAATCTCCCTCCTGAGTTGCCTCGGAAAATGCTTTGAGGAGATTCTAGCCAGGCGACTCAGGGACCACCTCGAATTTAACGACCTCCTTCCCAACACCCAGTTCGGCTTCCGTCCTAACCGAACGTGTCAAGATCACTTGTTGAAACCGCTTACAGAGACCACCAGAGCATTCAATCGCAAGCAATGCAATTTGCTGTGTTTTTGGACATTAAGCAAGCATTCGATAGGGTCTGGCACGCCGGTCTCCTGCACAAGATCCGTAACCTCAACATTCCCGACGCCTTCTTCACACTCCTACTCTCGTACCTGACCAATCGGTCAGTTCGGGTCAAAGTAGGGAAAACCTTCTCAGATCCTTTCCAACCTACAGCAGGCGTACCGCAAGGTTCTGCCTTAGCCCCGATCCTCTATATTATCTTCGCATGCGACATACCCGAAGGCACACAACCCGGAGTAGTCGTTGCGCAGTTCGCGGATGACACCGCCTTCTGGACGGTTAATCGGAACAGCGAAACGGCCTCCCGCCTCATATCCAAAACCCTTCGGAACTTCTCCAACTGGGCGAATCGGTGGAGACTCTCAGTCAATCGCACTAAAACCCAAACAATCCTCTTCCGACATCCCAATTACACCGAAGATAAGTTCCCAAACCTTGCTTCCAGAAACATTTCCCTCACCCTAAACCAAGAACGACTCCCACTCAAGCAAGAAGTCACGTACCTAGGAATCCTCTTTACTAGAGACCTCAATTGGCTCCCCGACGTACAAATAACCGCGCAAACCTACTGTTCGCTCTCCGGGGTAGAATAAGAGGTTGCCACCCCAAAGCACTACATCACATTTACAAAACATATATTCGCCCTGTTATGGATTTCTGAGCCAATATATACGCGAACATAAATCACAATCACCTTTCTTCTATTGCTTCCTGTGAACGCCTAATATTCAGACGCATACACAGGTTACCTCTCAGGTACCCTAGCGACTTCACAACAACACGCAAACATACCAACCACCACACACAGAATCTAAACACTACAGAAAAACTTTGCACATAAAAGAATCTTCGGCGACACTATCCTTACCAAAGAGATTCTTACCACACCCTGCAACTACCGTTTTCCCCAATTCCCACGAAGAAAACCTAAATTAAAATTCAAGCATCCCACCGCGATCCATACACAACTCCTTGACGACCTCCCCGAGGAGGTAGAAGAATCCCTAGACAACATCCCATATGCCCTCCGCATCCCCGTCGATTCGATGACGACCTAGCAAGAAACCGAATCTAATAATCACACTAAGCACGCTACACCCCACTAAACAACACACACACACTTAAACCAATTAACGCATTATTAAATATTAAATAAATAAATGTTTTTTCTTTTGTTTTACACCTAAAATAATCACATCTTATGAAACTATACAATAACACAAAATATCGCAACACCAACAAACATGGATTGATCAGGGCTGAAGAAGAGAAGGACTCCTGAACAGTCTACGAATAAGATATATATATATATATATATATATATATATATATATATATATATATAGCATACTAAAAAAAAACATTTAAAATACTAAGAAAACTTAATAGTACCTTGTAAAAAATCGCTGCAAATTGTATCAATACTTCCACATCAAAAAATCGTTTTTTTTGTAAATAACTCGAAAACAATTAACTTTACCAAAGTATTACAAGAATGCTTTTCGATCAGAAATTTTATTTTCAATCTAATACATATAAATCGTGTGGACGGGTTCCAAAATCGAGCTTTTGTAAATATTTCGAAGATAACATTTTAGAAAAATTGCAAAAACATTTTTTGGGAAAAATTTTATTTCCCATCTATTGGTATTTAGGAAAACCGGTTTTCTAAAGTGACGGTTTTTTGCTAATATTTTGTAAACGGGTTATTGTACAGAAAAGTTATAGGGACAAAAAATACAATTATATTACTAATCACATATTAAAAGGAACAAAATCTGAAAAAACAAAAATTTGCAAAAGGGGTACTTACCCCCCAATTTTACCCCTTTCCCCATAGTGAGTAACTTTGGGTAGTTGACATCTATATGTGTGCCAAATTTGAAGTTGATATAAGTCCTTCGAAAGTTATGGAGTAGGTACACAAACACACAGACAAACAGAGACAGACACAGTCACTCAGACAAGATTTTTTTTGCTCAAATTTTGTTTTTGGACGTTTTCGAACATTTTAACTCCATTGAGCAAATAAAAATTAGAGTACTTCCCATCCGTTCGATGTGGAAGTAATTAATACACTAACATACAAATAATTAAAAAATGATTTATAGATAAAGTGATAAGTTTCGATTCTGTACGAAACGTGATTGTAGAAGACCGGCAAGTAAAGTACCGCGGTATAGTGGCATTCCTTTCCATATCACGAGCTAGTTTCACTCGATTCAATCCTAAATTGTATGTACCTTATTAGTTTTGATGTTAGATAATAACATGTTATATAATAACATCAAGCTAATAAGATACACATGGTTTAGGATTAAATCGAGGGCAACCAGCTCCCTCGATAGCTCAGATAGCACAGGACTCGAGATAAGTAGTGGTTGTGGGTTCGAGTTCCACTTGAGGCAGTCTTATACTGTATGTACGTTGGTAGTTTTAATAATTCACAATTTACATACTGTTATGACTTTGTCATTATTAGCACTTAGATGCGTTTGGTTTATAAGTTCTCCTTAATTTGTATTAATTACCTGCCTAAAAGAAACTTTTCTATATCCCAGTCTTGTGGGTCTGTATGAAACTTCAAGCTTGTTGACACCTATATATATATATATATATATATATATATATATATATATATATATATATATATATATATATATATGCCCCTGGATTGAGTTTGCAAGAGGGCAAAATAACAAAAAATATTTTTATTTCAAAAAACAGTATATGGCATTTGGTCTGCTTGTATAGAAATTAGTTTCTACCGAATTAAAAATGTATTCATGTTTAGGTCGCACCTATGGTAACTAGATATGTAAAATATTGTTAGGCACACTGACCTTTTTGAAAGAGATATCAAAAAAATTTATTAAACAAAATGTAAGGAATTGAAAATAATGGACACGTGCCAAATTTAACCTAGATTTGAGTTGGTTATACCCGCAATTTTACGTACATTACGTAAAAACGAAAACGTTAAAATTTTGTTTTGTTTTACAATAAAATACAAAGGAAAAAAATTTGTGATTGATTTATAACAAACAAATCTACAATCAAGTCTTCAATATTAATACAGTGTGTTCATAAAATAAAAACAAAGGAAAAAGATTTATTGATTTTACGAAAAAAATACAAAGGAATAAAAAGTTGTGCTTGATAACGAAAAAATTTGTAATCAAATTTTCATTATTAATATAGTGTGTCCTTAAATAGAAAAAAATGAAGCAGCAACATTTTTAACTGTTCGATTAACCCTCTCAGTACACAATTCAATTCTAAGTAGTAGCTCCTTCTTGAATTGTTAAAGATGCAATAGCATCACTTATCCGATTTTTTAACATTTCCATATTATTAGTTAAGTGTTCCGTGAAAACAATTTGTTTTAAAGGCCCCCACAAATACAAAGTTGTCGACAAATTCGCGATTAAGCCAGTCAACAACAATAAGAGAATAATGGGCCGGACAGCCATCATGTTAAAAATAAATTGAGCGACGATAATCAAGAGGTAAATCACTTAAACCATCGCGGAGAAAATAAAAATATTTTTTGGTATTTTGCCCTCTTGTAAACTAAATACGGGGACATACTGTATATATTGTGATGAATTTAATTAATAAGATTTGACCCACGTTGTGACATTATAACATTTATGTGATGAATTTATTTTTTATTTTAACATTTAATATTTTTGTGTATTGTGATATATTTAATTACTATTTCCTCCCGTTGCGACATCATTAATTTATTAGAATGATTAATATTTAACATCTTTGATCCACGTTTGGCTTTCACAAATTATTGATATAATTTGTACTTTGATTATATTCGCTGTTTAATAAAATTTCCTAGACTAGCATACCAGGGGATAGAGTTCAAGATTAGTTCAGTTTTAAAAGTATTAAACATTTACGTTACATTCTTTTGCAAAATAAAATCAATTATAATTTTAAAATAAAGTTGGAATTGTATAAAAATTCTTTTATTCAAACACCTTGTATCGTATGGAATTACCCAACATGTTTCACGCATGCGGTTATTATCATATCATTTCTTTGCCTAACAGCCAATGGGATTGGAACAATTTTTCTATATAAACATAACAGACCTTAATTCTGATTGGATAAACATATTTCTGAAATTTGCAAATTACTACTTTTTCATATAACGTTTTTATATGAGGACATATCTTAAAAACATGATTATTTTTAAATCTACACAAAATTTCCTTCCCACCGATACCTCATGCCCTATTTACTTTCACAATACTTCATTCATTTCAATTTTAATAATTATGCAGTTTTATATATACAAATTTTAGAAAATATTCCAATTTTATCTCTCAAAGAACAACAATTGCTTGTCAGTATATAACAAAATAATTTTCTTCCAGTTAACATTAATTATTCACAGCGTAAAAAATATAAGTGTCAAATATGAACTAAGAAATGATGGTCTTATTAAATAAATCAATACGATCTAGATACCTCAGGTAGTGTAGATAATTTAAGAACTTACCTTATCTACAGCCAGAGCATCAACAACAGCAACGTTTACTCCAGAGGCTTTGTTCTTTGCGCTATCCGGTTCTCCAGTGAAAATGCCACTACACTATAGTGAATAGTCAGTCACAAACCTGTGATCGTACGCTGTTGGGATCTAAGATACGATGGTGTGAGCGATCCATTATTATTTTTAAAAGAATTGTCAGATATCAGATATCAATCCAGATTTGGAACCGCTTAAATTAGTGCATTGCTAGTTACAGAAGGCCCAGAGAAGAGACCTTTTAGTCATTTTTTAGAATGCTTACTTTATTTTTGTTTTTTTTTGTGATTATGCAATGCAATATATGTATTAAACTTTACAGTATCTTTTCAAGTGGTAGCACAAACGACGAATCTTCCGATTACTCTCTGTTTGAGCTATCTATGGGTATAAATCATAAATATATAGTCAGTAAAACATAATAAATACTGACCCAGTATTTAGGCAAGTACTTCTTAGTATTTTAAGTGGATTTTTATTAGAAAAAAAAAGGATCATTTAGAAGCATTAATTTCATGACCCGTCTAAAGACGGTTAGGGTCTTTACAATCGTAGAAGGCCAGTCGTACAAGTCGAAATTTTGCGACCCATGTCAAAGGACAGGGGAAGGGTGGGGGCTTCGTGATGTATAGGTCTTGGAATGATTCTACAAACCCAATCAAATACACTTACACAATACATATAGGTATTATGAATTCTTCATATAATTAAAAATTTTTTGAAAACTTCATAAAAGGAACATTTTGCAATGAAACTTAGTAACTAAATGAAATGCACTGCTGTTGTCGAACTCTTCTAAATGAAAGTAAAGAGCTATACTATATACTTATTAAGTTCGCCTTTAATTTAATTTTAATAAAATTGTGTTTAAAAATTAAGTGTAATATTTCCTTTTTTACCACGACTATAATTTGTACAAAAGTCTTGCAGTATTGATTTGTGCCGTATAATAACCATTATAAACATGTCGTTGTTGACTTCTAAATTCTAAAGAAGTTTCTGATTTCATAGACGCAGTCATTTGATTTTATTTCGTATTATAAAATCACACATAAACGAAATAGTACATATTATATTGAAAATATATGGATAGATATAAGAGAATTATTAAATTCATGAAGCCTAAATCAATAATTTTTTCAGCTTACCTGCTTCAGTTGTCTTTAAAAATTCGATTATGGGATTAGTACTACAGGACTTGATTGTAAAGCTTTAGTCGATGTAAGATGTGGTTGGAAGCTTTTAACTTTATAGCGAATAAATCCTTTGAAACTGTTAAACTGTCAAGAAGCTTTTCATAATTTTAGAAAACGTTTTAAATGTTTTTTGTTTTTGTTATAAAAAACCTATCCGGTTCAAAATAGATAGTGGAGCTGTTTTACATTAAATAAGTAGAATAGTACTATGTAGTATATTTGTGCATAATTGTGCAGTGTTTACCACTCTGTTGCCCAAAATTGCACAGTTAGTAACTATTTACACCGCTAATTATTAATTTAAAAGTATATATATATATATATATATATATATATATATATATATATATATATATATATATAGATAAAGGTTCTAACTTCTAGTAGTTCAACTTTACTACTTTTACATCCCATTTGAAGTGAATAAGATGTCCATATTATAATTGATTAATACATCTATGAAAAATCTAAGCAAGCTCTCTGCTAAGGGATTCTTTAACACACTTGTTTAACTAAACCGACGCCATTGTATAAATAATGGGTAACAAGTTAAACATGGAAGATAACAAGGTCAAAAGGTCTTTCGGTTCCCTCATAAAGCTGATAATCTTAAAACAAAACTAAAGTAATCTGGATATGAAGCTGCATTTTGAAGTTTTGATTATTTTTCAAAATGAATTTTCTGAATCTCAAGGCTTAGCTTGTGGCGTTAGGATACTTATGTTCCATTGCATAAAATTTGGAAGTTAAGAAATCGTACAGAGCGGTTGGGTACGAGATACCAGTTACGGACGATTTTGAGGCATTAACAATTGTGGAAAGGAATTAGCTCTCATTTCGTTTTCGCGTTACACTTCTTTCTTCTGTAGAGCCGGTATTTGTAAAAACTGAGCTCATCCGATTCAGATGAATGTCTGGAACTGGCTACCTCCTTTTTCTGTGGTCGTGAGAAATAATTTTTAATCTAGAAGGCTTGGCCATCATTCTGAGGTTGTAGCATTCCTCCTGTATTCCAATTTATTACACGGGTGGCGTTCATGGAATAACTTTCAACTTTTGGTTTGCAAGATAAAGCCATTTCGAGCTATTAAAAGTGGGTGTCTAGAAAGTATTACGAAATATAAGATACTTACATCGTAGCTACTTTTTTATCTAAAAATACAATTATTTAAAAATGGTTAAGTTTAGCTATATGTTACGTTTAATAGAAAGTGGTTGCTTTTCAGAGTAGAAACGAAATCAACAATATAAAAATACCATTCCACTTAAAATAAGACAGATAGGTTATTTATCGCTGTTGCGGAACACTCTGTATATGAGAAAATAGCATAGGTTATAGCGTGCTTAAATTCCAGCAAATTTTGTGAAAAACATTATTTATATATACAGGGTGTCCGCTGAGTGCGACGACGGAGGATATCTCCTCACAAAATAGGGATCGAAAAAAAGTTTAAATACAAAAGTTCTTCAGTAATCAAATCCGCATTTAGAGAAAATATTTTCGTTTGTACAGGGTGTCTCATATGAACTGGAGAGAATGCAACTTCATTTTTTTAAATAAGACACCCTGTATTTTGTTACATTTTCTGATTTTTCTATAAATTCGGAAACGGTTTTATTAAGGTATATTATAATCTAAAAGTAATAGTTTTTGAGATATTTAATGTTTTTAAAAAAATCACGATTTTCACGTGTCATTGACATGCTTTTTTTTATATCATTAAAGGAAAATATTTTGCAGGTTACTAGTGCATAGGCACACTTACTTTGTGTTCCTATAAAAATTTGAAAATATTATACAAGGTGTTGCCAAAACTATTCACAAAATCATAATCTTCAAAACACAAAATCTCAGTTTTTTTAAATGGAATGACTTATGTTTTTTTGCGAAAAATGTTGATTAAGTAATAAGCTAATTTTTTTATAAAACATGTCCTATACCTATCCTTCATAGTTATTAAGTTATTTTAGTTTTTAAAATCTATTTTTTTAAATACACACCTCAATTTCAAAAATTTATATTAGTTGGCCATGGTTGTCATAGAAACATTAATAAACAAATGTTTTTTTGACACTGATAGTTTAAAAATTCAATTTAAACAATATCGGAGAATGTGAAAAATAATTTTATTGGCGTAAACCTTCGTTAACTCTATCTAATAATACTAATAACAAGTAAACAAAAGATGCAAAAAACAATTTAACTTAGATATTTTTAAAACAATATAATAAAAATCATAAAATATCATAAAATAACTAAAAATATTGTTCTATGTGTCTGCCCTGATGTTCCTCACACAAACCAATCCTTTCTACATAAGAATTACTTACTGTTTGAAGCACTTCTCTATTTATGCCTTGAAAAACATTTCTTATTCTTTCTTTCATGTTTTCCTTTGTTGTGGGAGATATTTGGTGAACTTGATTTTCTACAAATCACCACAAAAAAAATCAAGTTTAGTAAGATCCGGGGATATAGACGGCCAAGAAATTGGCCCTCTCCTGCCAATTCATTTATTTGGAAATTGCAAATTTAGATGATTATGCACAATACCACTAAAGTGGCAGGCGCTCCATCCAATTGAATCCACAATTTAAAAAGGTTTCACCATTAACTGTTTGATCAAAAAGTTAGGGTCCCAAAATTCTTGTTCCAATAATACAGGCTCATACGTTAAGTGTCCATCCATATTGATGGTCTAATGACATCACATATCTTGGATTTGTATCACTATAATAATGGAAATTATGACGATTTACAAATCCATTTTGGTGAAAGGTAGCTTCGTCAGTAAACAATACGTAATCAAAGAAGTCCTGTTTTTCCTCTATTTTATTTAATGCCCAAAGGCAGAAATTTCTCCTGTTTATAAAATCTTGATCCTGTAATCTTGTACTACTTGGATGTGGTATGGATGAAACTTTTGCTTTGGAATTATTTTATTTATCGTCTATTTTCTGATATTGTTGTTCAGTGCGATTTGCCTGCAAAAAGCTTACGGATTTTCCACAACGGCTTGTATGACATGTAACTGAGTTTAATAGTTTGATGCAACGGTTGATCATTCGCCATTTGATTCATAATTGATGTTTACATTCCTTTCAAACCTCTCCTTGAGTCTTTCAAATGTCATGCGATTTGGATGTCTTTCTGCATTTGGAAATTTTTGAGCGTAAGTTCTACTCGCTAATAAACAGTTTCCGTCGGATGCGCCAATGTAATAAATCATTTGTACCAATTCTTCTTTTGAAAAATTCATTTTAGTATTTAAATATTGTTTAAATTGAATTTTTAAACTGTCAGTATCAAACAAGCATTTGTTTATTAATGTTTCTATGACAACTATGGCCAACTGATATAAATCTTTGAAATTGAGGTGTGTGCTTTAAAAATCGGAACTGTGGTTATCTAGACTTTCTCGTATACTAACGCAATTATAGTAGAGTGAAATAAAAATAGGTGTTTATTAAAACACTTTTAAATAAGGGAAAATGAAAATCAAGACCTCTGTGCTCAATCACAAAAGCTAACAAATAGAAAATAGAAATAGATACGTTCATATTTTAGAGTAGTTTATTTGAAGTGTGACACAAAACTATTAAGGTAAAGTGCCACTTCCGATACACAGATTTTGATGAAACGTTATATTTAGATGTGTAAGGCCTCCATACCGAATTTCAATTGTCTAGCTCAAAGCGTACGAGCGCTATCGTGTTTACATCGCACACACAACAATGATACACACACACACACAACACACACACAACAACAGACATTTTTCCAAAATGCTTTTTCGGACTCAGGACCTCGAAAACGTCCAGAACCATCAAAAATCTCGAGGTCGATTTTTCACGATATATATATATATATATATATATATATATATATATATATAACGTATACGAGAAAGTAAAATAGATTTTAAAACTAACATAACTCAATAACTATAAAAGATTGGTATAGAACATTTTTTATAAAAAAGTTAGCATATTACTTAATCAACATTTTTCCGTAAAAGAAACATGTCATTCCATTTGAAAAAATTGAGATTTTGTGTTTTGAAGATTATGATTTTGCGAATAGTTTTGGCAACACCCTGTATAATATTTTCAAATTTCTATAGGAACATAAAGTAAGTGTGTCTGTGCACTAGTATTTTCCTTTAAGGATATCAAATAAAAAAAGTATGCCCTTTGTCAATGACACGTGAAAATCGTGACTTAAAAAAGATTAAATATCCCAAAAACTATTAATTTTAGATGATAATATACCTTAATAAAACCGATTCAGAATTTATAGAAAAATCAGAAAATACAGGGTGTCCTATTTAAAAAAATGAAGTTGCATGCTCTCCAGTTCATATGAGACACCCTGTATAAACGAAAATATTTTCTTTAAATGTGGATTTGATTACTGAAAAACTTTTGTATTTACACTGTTTTTTATGCCTATTGTGTAAGGAGATATCCTCCGTTGTCGCACTCCGCGGACACCCTGTATATATATATATATATATATATATATATATATATATATATATATATATATATATATATGTATACCGGGTTGCGAAAAGTCTCGCACCAAGGTGTTATCTGGGAAACGTATAAAAGGATAGTTATGAAATTCTAGGACGATGAATGGAATTGTATTCTGCATTTTTAGAGTAAATGACAAATTTGTTGAAGCCAGCGTTTAGCATACCACCGCCATCTTGCAATATTTTCAATGGCAACCTAGGTAGACTGATATATCACAAAAAAGCTTATTTTTTCCTCTTTCCAAAAAGATTGGTAATGTATCAATTTTATCATGGTCAACAAACAAATTGCCACCATTTTGAGCACTTATTGTAATGAACTAACAGCAACTTAGTAAATTATTTAGTTATAATTTTTGTAAAATAAACTTTTGTTTAAAATTACATTTTTGAATTTTTGTTAAATTTCTCCCATAACTTCATAGTAAAGTGGTACATTACCAATATTTTTGGAAAGAGTAAAAAATAAGCTTTTCTGTGATATAACACTCGACTTAAGTTGTCATTTAAAAAAAATTTAGATGGCGGCGGTACGCTAAACGCTGACGTAAAAAGTGTGTGGTGCGCGGGCGTGTGCGAGTGCGTGTGCGTGTGTGTATGGATGTATGTTAGTATCCACGATAACTCCAGAACGAAAATACCTACGTACTTAAAATTTTGTATTTAAGCTTGCTTTCATTTGGCTTAGTGCTGATTAGATTTTTGGAGAAATCCAGCGGCGAAGAGGTTTATTAGGTTCAGTTTTTGGTTTTTATCAAATATTTCTAAAACAGCTGCATATTTCAAAGATATAAAAATACCTTGATATAGACCTTAAACATATCGATTAATTATATTCTATGCAGTTTTTTGAATTGCATAGAAAATTCCTAAGGTAGAATTTGAGTGTTAGTTAAAATTTTTTCATTATCCGAATAACGATTAATTTGATAAAAAAAGTGTAGGGTTATTTTTTAAAGAAAATTTTACTTTTAATTAAATTTTCTTTATAGCTTTTTTAATGTAAAGCGAAATAAATCTAAAAATTAAATAAATATGATCGAAAATGCTGAAGCTGTATTATCGATATTTTTAAAGAAATGGGCGGCTTTGGAATTTGTTTTATGTTACCTGTATTTATGTCTGTTAATCTCTATCAGACATGAAGTTTTAAACATCATTCTGACATAAGATGTTTTCGTTTTAACAATGTTGGCTGTTTTCGTTATGAACGTATAAGAAAAAGGTAGCATAGTTATCCTAAAAAACTGAAATTAAAATTATTAAGTTCTTTTAATTTCCATTTTGTAGGTTGGAAGGCCGTGTGGTGTTCCACACCAGATATTTTATTACATAATTATAAGTTGATCAAAAAGTGTATACAGTTTTAATAGCGTGTATATGATCCACATTGTTTCAACGACTAGGGAGACGGCGATGTCGAAAATGCAAGGCATCTGAAATCGGCAGCATCCCTCATCAACAATTGACACTGTTGCAACTATTGGTAAGAAAATTTGTACAATTTCTCTGTAATGTCTAATCCATAGAAACTTATTACCGTCGAAAATTGTTAAAACTGTCAGTTAATTTTAATTGTACAAATATAATACAATTAAATTTATTAGCTACATAGTATGCAAACAAAGCTGTTTAATTTTAGATGGCAATAAAACTAGTAAATAAAGTGAATACCTTCCGCAAGCGTACATTTAACTGTATCTCTGATTACACGTGATTGTATTCTCTACGATTTTACATTTTAAGTCCGCTTTGAATCTACACAATAACCAAGAACAAATAGGAAATTTATTCACACAGCAAATATATTCTGCCATTAAGGATGGTATTTATTGCCTATTGCTTTTGTTATACGAACCAAGCGTAACAAAGCTATACAATATAAAATATGGCATACATGTCGTCACAATCATAAAATCTTTTAAGAGCCTCACTTTTATATTTATAAGAACATTTTAAAACGAATGGGTAATGCGTATACAATTGAGTTAAATTCAAGTTTTTGAAATGACGTAATATCGGTGCTGACTAGAAGCTGCTTTTGTTGACGAGGCTCCTTCAGAGCTCTCAATGTTCTGCATAATATGACGGATTATGAGCACATTTCTAAAAATCCCAACCTAAGCGATCCCAGCCGAATCCATTTTACATAAGCACATATAACACCGACTACTTCTTGCTACTTCAGATATGCCGTAATGCAGAAATAAAATTGCTTCTTTGTTTACTATGGTTTTATTTAGAATTGAAGTTGTTTGCATCGAATAGAAAATTGAACTTTCTGTAGTATTATCCTGTAAGCATAAAACGATTTTTATTTTCATAGATTAAATTGTTTTTGTATTACGGTTAATTGAAAATCAATAGGTACCAAAAAAAACAAAACAAAACGCAGCAGTTGGTTTAGTGTATCAGTTCCCCTGTAAATAATAATTGCGTTTGTGGTTTCAACAGCTGCATTTTCAGTTAATGCATATGATTTTTTTCAAAAGCAAAACCCTTACCTAACAATTCACTGAGTTGGACATTTGGGACAAATGTTATGATGTATACGAATAGTAACACATTTAATCCATTATCTCGAATCAGCTGCGAACGTTTTTATTAAATATCCATTTAGTAATTTGCAATGACATTTTGAAAATTGCTATTACAATCAGATTAGCTAGATAATTTATTCAGGTTTTTATTGATAAAATGACATAAAGTGTTCATAATAAAACAAACACATGAAGCTGAATTTGTACAGTCAATATCATTTATAAAAAATTTACCTATAACTTAATCGTTATTTTGACGTTTCGTCTGATCCACTAGACTTCTTTAGAAAACTATAGCGGTAAAATGAGGCCAACTTCTCCCCCCACCCCCACTTCCGGGTTGATGTTCTTCCGGGTAGATTCTCCTCCATGGTTCTTAAAAGAACCCATGTTGAAATGACGACATTTCGGCATAATCTCATCTGTCATTTTCAAGTCTTCGTGCTCTGCTCCTGATAACTTGAACTGAACTGAGGTCCTCTTTGATGGTCGGCGGTATTTGTATGCTGACTTTCTTGGTCGATGCTCTGGTTATTGGACGTTGTGATACTTTTACTTTCACTTTCACTTTCTCCTTTTCTCCTCCTTTCTCTAACCGATTTCTCCTTTCCCTTTCGTTCGTGACTGGGTGTTTCCTGAGAATAGGCTTCCAGGTCGATGGCAATCTCCGAGTGCCGTCTCGTGAATTCAAATTATGTGGTCGTTTTTCGATTTCGATAGCTTCTCTGATAATGCGGTGTGATAGATACTGTTTGCTATTATCCTTGTGTTGTCAAAATCTATCGCATGTGAGGTCTCCTTTACATGTTGGGACAGTGAAGACGTTTTCTGGCCTTTTTGTACTGCGTTACGATGTTCCTCTCTTCTTACATTAATGCGTCTGTTTGTTTGGCCTATGTATGTTCGTGAACAATCCCGGCATGGAATCTCGTACACTCCTTGATCTTCGAGTGCTATTTTAGTTTTCGGGATTTGCAGCATGTTCGATAACTTTCTGTTGGTCGTGAAGATGGTTTCGATGTTATGTCTTCGAAGGATTTTTCCGATTCTGTCTGTCGTGTCTTGTACATATGGTAGACAGGATTTGGCTACTTATGTCGCTATCTTTCCGTTGTGTTGGTTTTTCTGCTCTATTTATGTTTGCCTTGGGGAATCCATTTTGTAGTAACGCCGTTCTGATGTTAACTGTTTCTTGATGCATGTTGTTCTTATCTGTTAGCCGTTTCGATCTTGTGATCAGTGTTCTAACCACTGATAGTAGCTGTGCTGGGTGA